>JALLPB010000376.1:0-16833 GCA_036939975.1 Cyclostephanos tholiformis | reverse complement strand
GGGGGGGGGGGGGGGGGGGGGGAGGAAGATGAATTCTTAAAATAAAATATAAGCAGGAACTAAAAAAAATGTCATCCCGGTGTTGAGGGGTGGGAACTCACTGACCATGCATGCGTTGAGACGATCACTACTTCCTCACCACACTTTCCCCACATAGCACATGAGGCCGCCTCAAACAACACTGCACCCACACCGCGAAAAATGAACTCTGCAACCACATGTTTGAACACAAGCACACCAACTTCCACCTCCTCCCTGGCATACTTTCCACACAAACATCATATCCAATCATTGGCATGAGCCGCAGTGCCATCAAACATCGACTTTCACCCCTCAGCTTCCTCATCTGCATTTATCCACCAAACACACGTTGCACATGTGGACACCACAACTACGATGTCTTTGGCGACCATGCCTTCCGCTGTGACAAAGGTAGTAAGAAACGTACCCACAACTCTATTGCTACTGACTCTTTGCTACTATCCTATCTCCTGTATTGGCACTAGCAGGCTACATATACCCAAACACCAAATTGGACATTGAAACACTCTTACACCTTTGGTCCGACCCAACTGCACATCCATTCGACATATCATTCAACCAATCTCCCAACTCCCACCACTGCTGCCCCTACACTACCATTGGCGCAGATATCACCATCACAGGAACCACACCATCATACATGTGAAGACATTATTCAAACCATCACTGCCAATGCAGATCACCATCTTCAAGTGCATGAACGACACAAACTGGGACGAATCAACAAACCTGCAACTGCCACCATCTCTCCAATCCATGGCAATGGCATCATTGGCAAACTCTACCACAAAAACATGGTCCTCATCCCATTCACAATTGACCCTTTTGCCCAATTTGGTCCAATTTTCCAATCTTTCCTGACCTCCACCGAGCAGTCAAGGTGATTAAGGAGGGGGCATTCTACGAGTGCTAATGGATGATGTGACTCTTGGCAATGGGGTGGAGGAGATAGAGAAAGAGGCGTTTTGCGAATGCACTTTGCTTGAACGTATTGTCATACCCTCCACCATCGAGGTAATAGATGAAAGCACATTCAAAGACTGCTCAATTCTAACAAATTTTGAGTTCTGTGATGAAACCGAAGAATGTGTATCCTTCAAGGTGATGCATGATTGGTGGAATCGGGGTGAACATGAAAAGTCTTTGAGTACGTATTGCTTCTTAGTCCAAAGCAAAGCATTTGGGTGGTCTTGCTCTGGTTAGCAGGTGACAGGCCAATATTTACGATATGCTAAGATTCATACCAACCATCTCCCCCAAGGGTATAAATGCTTACATTGATACCATTGATTCCAAGCTTACCGTCTATGAAAATTTGTTGAATGATGCCCCCAATTTGTTTCCAGTAAAGTTTGGCTTCAACGATAATATTGTTCTCAATATTCTGTCCTTCCTCTAATTGATGGCAGCGATGGCAAGGATGCAATGAATGTAGGAGAAGGTCATGGACATGACGAAAATGATAACGGTGTTACAAGAAAGCAAGGATGACGATGGCTACTAATAACAGTAGTGTTGATCACACAATTGGTACTATTGCAGATTCACTTAATACTGCAAAAGTTCAAGGTGACGAATGATACTTCTCCTCAAGAGACAAAAGCAAAGAGGAAGAAACATGCAGGCTTCAAAAATCTAAAATAAATTATCTCATAGTAAAAATAGCATCGTGTTGCCAGATCTGCTACAATGACAAGGTCAACAATTATCTGCAGATTTGCCTGAATAGTAAGATGAGCAATGGCTACATGATGGGGTGTTTCATTCAGTAATTTATATTGAAGGGGATAGCAGTGCCATAGTAGCTGAAAGAGCACAGTTATGGTCAGGTCAAAAGAAAACAGAGGGTTCCAGTGAGATCACCAAACATGCTTTATCCGTCGTTGGCACGGCCGTCACCAGTCTTCACGACTCGATATGCCACCTCCAACGCCACCTCCAAATCGCGAATCAAATCCTCCGCATCCTCGAGTCCGACGCTAAGCCTGAGCAACCCCACGGGACTCGTGCGTCTACCCAACGGCTCGATCGACGCCCTGTGCTCGATGAGCGTTTCCGTCCCGCCAAGGCTCGTCGCCCTACGTATCACACGCACCCCCCCCGCCATCGCCATCGCCATCGTCTCCGACTCGACCTCGAAGCTTAGCATGCCCCCGAAGAGGGATCCGCCCCCCATCTGACGACACGCCACATCGTGCTGAGGATGGGACGATAATCCTGGATAATGACAGGCCTTCACTAACGGATGACCGTGTAAATAATTCGCAATCATCATCGCCGTCTTGCATTGCCTCTCGAGGCGCAGGTGAAGCGTTCGCAATCCACGCAAAGTCAGCCACGATTCGAGAGGCGATGCCACGGCCCCGACGCTCGTCTGTACCGACCGTAATCTCGTCGACGCGCGCACGCCCCGTGCGGTGAGCGGCGAGCAGGACACGATCCCGATGAGCGCGTCGGAATGTCCGGCCAGGTACTTGGTCCCCGAATGCAACACGACGTCGGCGCCTAGGCCAAGGGGTAACGTGATGAATGGCGGTGCCCAGGTGGAGTCCACCACGGTAAGTATGCGAACGAATCGACTTGCATCATCATCGTTCTCGTCGTAAACATCATTCTCGTCGTCGTCGTCGCCATCCGACATCCTCCTCCTCTTCCTCCCGATATCGCCCACCGCCCGTATCTCGTCCACCGCGTCGCACACCGCGCGCACGTCCGTAACGCGACACAGCGGATTCGACGGCGTTTCCATCCAAACGACGATCGTCCCCCCCCCTCCCACTCCATCGGTGTTTTCGATCGACGCATCGACATTGCGCCGTATCGCACGACGCACCGCGTCGATGTTCGTCATGTCCGTCGATTCGCACGACAATCCCCGATCGACCATGGACGTCAATAACTGCGTGGGCACGCCGTGGTAGACGTCGTCCGGCAATATCACCCTCGTGGGCGCATCGCAGGATAGTAGAAGCGACGACACGGCCGCCATCCCCGACGAGAATGCGAACGTCGGCGCGATGGTATTTTTCGATTTCGCCCTCGTCCTCGTGTATGCGTCGTCGTCGTCGTCGTCGTCGTCGTCGTGCGAGAACATCATCTCCAATCCGCCCATCGTACCCTCGAGCAGTTTACGAGTGGGATTGCACGACCTCGCGTACACTCGACCGTTCGCGCCGTATTCCCCGTGCGGCGGACGCTCGTAGGTGGTGGCCAATACGATCGGCGGGCACAACGGCGAGTTGTCGTCGTCATCGTCCCCGTCGACGCCGTATCCCGGGGGAGGCGGGGGCAGACCGGCATGGGAGAGCCTCGTCGACATGGACGTGGCGGCGGGGTACACTATACCACACCCGGGGCCGTCCTCGTCCCGTCCATCCTCGTCGATGCGCTCGCGAAGGGCGCGGGCGGCGGATCCCGCCATTCCCGGCGACGACGACGCGGGGGGGCGGGGGGGGCCCTCCGCGTTTCCCGACGACGAATGACGGCGCGAGTCGACGGAGGACGAAGACGACGGACCGTTGGCATTCGACGATGATCCGTGGGGACGGCGGCGTTGGCGGCCATTGCCGGCCGGTCCCCTCGCGATGATGGCGCGGGAGATGGACCTCATCAAGTGCATATTTTATTTTTATAGGCATGATCTATGATCTGTGCATGATGTGCGCGTTGTTATTTCCGGTGGCGATGTGTTTGAGTGTGTGTGTTTTTGTGTTTTTTGTACATCGAGGAATCGTATGAATCCTCTAAACTATTAGGGTTAGGGTTAGGGTTTTTCGCAATTCTCTTTCTCGAAATATTTTCTGTTTCTCAATGAATTTTTGATGGCATTCGTACTATAAGTAAATCAATTGAGGAATCAATAAATAATATTTTTTCTCAGAAATTTTTTTATTACTCGAAAAGAGTAAGTCTGACAGACGGAGACCAGCGTGGTGAAATAATAATATTATTTCGATCGCAAGATCAAGATTCATCATAAAAACCAAATAAGCTCAACGCCATCATCATTATGAAGCTTTCAAGAGCCGCCGTCTCTTCCCTCCTCCTTGTCTCATCAGGTAGCCTCGTGGCCCACCCGGTCGAGGAGGAATCCTCCTCTACGATCCACCCGCACCTCCGCATGGCTAAGGTGAGGCGTGAAATGTCATGTCAATAGTTAAAAAAATCATCCCGAACTTACCCTTACCCCTCTGTAACAATTCTTGTCTGGACTTGTTCCAAGAGCGACAAAAAAAAGTGCTTCGAAGCTAGAATGGCACCTACAAACGCTACTAAAAGTAATGACGGAATATTCTATTACCCCTCCATCAAGGGACGCGTCAAAATTTGTTTTGACGAAACTTTGCAACTCAGTCAATCTCATCCAACAACAACCGCAGGAGTGCTCACTCTGACTGCACAAGGCCTTATCAACGGAACAATTAAAGCGCCATCGCCTGGTGGAATCCACATTCACAAAGGCCCCAATTGTACTACCTTTGCCAATCAAGGAGGGCATTTCTTCAATAACTGTACTGGCAACACTGACGCTACTGGAAGACTAAAAGACTGCGATCCCTGGTACAACAACGTGGATTCCATCATCGCCCCAACTGGAACCAAGTTCACCGTTGACAAAAAGGGAAAAGGGGTGGCTAATTTCAAGTTCGATCAAGGATATGGATACGATCAGACTGTCGGAAAGGTCGTTGTCATGCACTTAGGAATCAATGCTACTGACTATTCTCCTATCCGCATTGCTTGTGGTGAACTCGTTCCCATTTGATTGTGAGCGGCTCCCCCCCCCCCCCGCTGATCCGACGTGCCCTTGGCACTGATCACCTGGTCGCTGTCCATCCTCGGATGACTCTTACCCCGCATGCCATCGCCCTATATGCGCCGAGCGACATTTGCGCAGGATCACTATTTTCCGTTTGACAGTCACTTGGTCTTGAAAGTTAATCACTAGAACTGGGCGAACGTAGACACATGTAAAGTAAACATCACGATGCCTAGATTGTGCAAGATATAACTTCAACTTCGGAAGAAACTTTCAAAGATCGTGTTGGATCTCTTTCACATTCATCAATTTCGTTGGGGAATGGATGACAAATTTCTGAAAAATTTATCGTGGTTGATATATTATTGTTATTTACATTTTATTGATGCCATCATCACTCTTCTCTTATCCCCCCATCCTTGCGCGGGGCAGGAATATGTTCTTTTCTTCGCCCGTTGAAGGGGGTATGTCGACATGGTTGTGCCCCGGGGGGAAAATCACGTGGTCATCTGCGACCAGCACGACCAGACGTGCGGCGCGTAGCGGGTGTACATCTCCTCCTTCCGCCGCCAGACCGTCGCCCGGGGGGGGGGGTGGGGGGGGAGGTAGGAGGAGGGGGGCACGACGACTGCCGCGGCTGCGATGTCTACACCTCGGCGATGGTATATGCGACTTTAAGCGCGGACTGGGAGTGTCGTCGACGCTCGTGACGAGAACAATGGGGCCGATGTCCCCTCCTCCTCCCGCCGCCGCCGGAGCCTTCCGACCGAGGATGCGGTCCCGCTTCTTCCACTGGTCAGTGTCGCTCCGCAGGTCGTCGACGTCGACGTCGTCGTCGTCGTCAGGGGATCCTCCGACTTTCTGGCGCGTCTTATCGGCAGTGAAAGGGGTTGAGGGAGCTAAAAATCGGAGATTTGGAAGCAAAAAAAATACCAGACAGCTGAGATAAAATAAATAGTAGCAATTACTACCCCTGTCACACGTGTGCCACGGCCGCGGGTTAATAGTAATTTTTGTTCACACCCCACAAAAAAAAATGGTATCCCCAAATTCAACTGCCTCGATGGGTGCGACGTCGCGTACGCTCACGAACAATGACGATGACGATGACGACGACGACGACGACGACGACCACCACCACCACGAGGAAGAAGTCGATGACGACGACGAGGACGGTCATTGCTCGTCTTCGTCTTCGTCGTCGACGAGATGTTCAGATGGCCATTCCAAGGGCGGTAGCGCCGACGATCGCCGCCGCGGCGTGGATGAGTGGACTACGCACCGCGTTAGAGGTTCGTACGGTGCCGCCGTCGGTCCTCGCGGGCCGAACCACGCCAAGAGGCCGCGTGGCGGACGGGAGGACGCCGTCATCGACCTTTGCGACAGCGACGGAGATGGCGACGTAGAGTCGGATCGCGAAAACGGGGAGGAAGACGTCGTCGCGAAAGACCAGGGCGACGATTACAACGATGTCGCCATCGCAGGAAACAACGACGCGAGGGCAATCGGGACCGTCGGCATATGCGATAACGGGGGGGGAAGGACCACAATGGAGGTACCCGATATCGGTCGCGGCGGTGGCGGCACCGGCGCCAGATGTGGCGCAAACCCGGGCCTTGTCGGTAGACCCCCTCCGTCTGAACTTCATGGCAAGCCAAAAAACATCATGGTGGCGATGGCAACGGCGGTGGTGGCAGGAGTGGAAGACAGGAACCGGCCGCACGATGACAACGATGTGAGGGCAATCGGGACCGTTGGCATATGTGATAACGTGGGGGGAAGGACCACGATGGAGGTACCCGATATCGGTCACGGCAGTGGCGGTGCCGGCGCCAGACGTGGTGCAAACCTGGGCCGTGTCAGTAGACCCCCTCGTGCTTCCAATCGTCTGAACTTTGGCCTCGATTGTGCCATCGGAGTGCCCAAGATGATTGATTGCGATTGTGGATCCAAAAAGAGGCTACAAAAGAATTGCTTTGAGTGCACTTGTGCACATCAGCGTTGTGTTTTTGAGTTGACGAATAATAACCAATGCACTAGATGTGTTAAGTTTAACTTGTGTTGNGCCTTATTTTTCTGTCTTCTATTTGCATTATCTACATTAGGCAGTTGCAATCAAAGGCGCAAAGAGTTTTTCCTCCCCAAAAAGGAAAAGGAACAGAAAATAAAAACCCCATTACAAAAACCATGCATTTCCAAAAATATCGCACCGGAAAGAAGTCAAAACACTTTTTACCAAAAATAAATATCCCTTGGCAAGAAAAACTCTCTATAAAAATGCCAAGACCATCACTATACATGAAACATGTCAATCTTAGGTCAAGTTCAACTCGTTGGTCAATTCCAAAAGCTCCTCTTCTTCTTCCTTATTCGGGGGGGGGGGGATGCCGGTAACAGGGCAACATGCGACACCGATAGTTCTGCGAGTGACCTTCTCTGCCATTTCTTGTGCCAACTGGGGATTCGTTACCCACGTTTTATACCTGTGGAGGACGCAATGCAGGGCGAAGACGCTGCATTTAACACCGACCTTCACGGTGTCATCATGAAATGCAGAGCAAAATGATTATACTCACCAGTCGAAGGGACACTCTGCGAAGGGTTGGGGATCGAGAGGTATCATCGTCAGACGGCATATGCCAAGTGCAATTCCTTGTTTCGTGATAATACGTTGACTTACCCGCAATGCCCTTATCCCCGTCGCCATTCGCGTACACACCTATTTGTGTTTACATGGTAAGGGAGTGATCGAACAAATGCATATTAAAAGGTTATTGCCCATCGGATGAAAAGACAGGATCGAGTATGCGCATTCTCGTGGTCGAGACTCACCGGTATATCCGCGATGGGTCAGTTTGAACAACTGATTCTGGCTCTGATCGTTCGCTCGAGCATCGCGTATGCCCGAAATGGAAAGCTGTTTGCGGGTGTGTTTGTCATTTCAAGCGACGAAGGACGGGGGACCGAAACATCAGAACCGTGGATATAGTCTCGACATCACGAAATGCTCCATCCGTAAAGGCCGCTCCCCCAAAAACAGCGGTATGTGCATGGCGGTTCTAAATCTCACCTGCGCGTACTGAATCCCGTTATCCTCCGTGGCGCACTCCCCAAGCGTACGTCCGTCCATGCCGATGATGGCCGAGTGTCCGAAGTACGTGTACACGCCATCGAATCCCGATGCGTTGGCCACCGCGACGTACACCTGATTGCACCATGCCATGGTCTTGCTCACCTGCACCTGCTGTTCCTTCGCGGGGTACATGTATCCCTGGGGACGTATGATGAGCTCGGCACCCTTTTTTTAATAAAGAATGAAAAAAACGAACAAACGAACGAACGGCATTTTCATAAATACGGGGAATTGGGAAATATTGAAAAAGCAGCGAACGGCGGGATTATTGGGCGTATGGCAAACTCTCTGGGATGTGTCGTTTTTTTGTCGTTCCTTACCTTCATGGCACAATCCCGCCAGATTTCGGGATAGTTGCCATCGTCGCATATGATCATGGAAACTTTCATCCCCTTCGGACCATCGACCACAAGGGTACCGAGATTTCCCGGCGTCCATCCTGGGGTGGGAGGAGGGTGGATTATCGATTAAAATGAAAAAGGGGCAGCGAAAATGGGCAAGGAAAACGATGACTTTTAAGTACATAATAACCACGTAAAATCAAGGGGAAAGCGACGTCTCGTCGTTTCATCATCGTCCCAACCATTATCATCGGCTCTCACCTTCGATGGGCGTCCAGGGCAGTAGCTTCCTATACTTCTGCACGATCTCTCCCATGTCATTGATGAGGACGAGGGTATTGTACGGATTCTTATTGGGATGATCCTCGTGCCGTTCCCCCGTCAACGAGAATACGCCCCACACGCCCGCCTCCCTGCACGCCGCGCCGAACATGTCCGTCAGCGGTCCCGGTATCGACGCGGCTGTATCGAACATCTCCTGACGATCGTACATGATGCCCATGGTGCTGTACTCCGGGAAGATTATCAAGTCCATCCCCGGCAGGCCCGTCTTGACGCCCTTGACGATGTCGCATATCTTTTTGGCGTTGTCGTAAACTTCGTCGTTCGTGTGTAGGCGGGGCATGGGATATTGGAAGACGCATACGCCGACGGTATCGGGAGAGCTGGAGATGTCGCCGTGACGTGACATGGTTTGGGCGGGGTGGTGCTTGATGATTTGGGTGGGGTTAATTATTTTTAATGAGCACTCCATGTATCTTCTTATTTACGTCGTCAATCAAAAGCGTTCTGCCAGATCAGAGAAAAAAGATCTATCTTCCAAAACAAGACAACGCGCCAAAAGATCCATCTACCTATCTCGTCTTCTTCGCAAAAAATTTCGGAAGAAAAGAAAAAGTCAGATTCATTTTGGAGCGCTCTCAATGTTTCTACGAGAAGCAGACACCTTATGGGAATTCAATATTCTCATAACCTCCACGTGGAAGAGCAATCGCCTTTCACCCCCGCCCACACACAAACTACCTAAAAACACACCAAGGACCACGATGACATCCGAAAACGACGACGCCGCGCCTCCTCCCGCCCTCGTCGCCGCCGAGTCGTCCCCCCTCCTCGACAAACTCAAGGCTCGCATCCATTCCATCGCAGAGGCGGTGAAGCATCTCAAAACTTTCCTCCCCCCCCGACAGGGATGCCATATCGGCCGGTGTATTGGCCCTGCTCAATGCCAAGCGGGCGTATGCCGCGGCGAGCGGGGGCATCGACGTCAATGGCAGGCCGTGGGAGTAATCGATGTGCAAGAGCGAGAAGAAGAAATTGGAGAAGGACGCTAAGAGGATGGCGGTGGAGGAGGCCGCGGCCGCTGTCGGGGATGGGAGCGGGGGTGGGGATGCGAATCGGGTGAATCAGACGAGGGAGGGTAAGTATTGGGCAAACACGACGGCCCTTGCCGATAATTTTTTGTTCCCCAGTCGTTAGATGAAGGTCGATGATTTGCATTTGCGTTTGCATTTGCGAATGAAATAATGGAGGCCTCTTCTAATCCCATTTCGCGGTTGGTTCTTCTCGTGCTCCCCCAACTAATTCAACCCCTCCCCCCCCCCCTCTCCTCCCTGACCCCCGAAACGGAAACGGGTTTGGATGGAATCCGCACAGCCAACGCCGCCAAGAAGGCCGGGAAGAAGGCGGAGGCCAAGGCCATGAAGGCGGCATCGTCCTCGGCCGCATCTCCCACCCCAGGCTCCGGCGTGGCCGCTGCTCCCGTCGTCTCCCCACCCCCCGCGGCGGCGACGAAGTCTACCTCCCGGCCCGTCGCATCGTCGTCCTCGTCCATCAAACTACGTCCGTATCAGTTATCCTTCAATCCCAACTCCGCCCTCACCGACCGTCCGGTCGTGGCGCTCACGGTTGCGATACTCGCGAACGCAATCGTCGATTACGACCTCGTTAGCGATCACAACCGTCGCGGTTGCGCGCTGGGACTGCCGGCCAGCGGCGAAACTACGATTACGACTGCCGAGGTGGGGGGGGACCTCGCCATTGCGCGGTACATCGCTCGCAGGAGCGCCTCGGAGAATCGTCGCGCGATGACCGACTTCCTCGGCGGACGCACCCACGAGGGCGTCTCGCTCGTGGATCAGTACGTCGATTACGCCTCGTCCCTGTCAAGGCTCGGCGTCTCGACGGACGTTCGCAGGAGGAGGGCACTGGCCGTGAGGCGGACGCTCGATCCCGCGCTTCGCGCGAGTACCTACGTCATCGGCAACTCGATGACGCTCGCGGACGTGGCGTTGTTCGCGGCCCTCGGCTTCCCTTCGTCGTTCGAAATGAGGGCGGAGATCGCGTCGATGTTGCCGATCGGGTGTCCCACCTTACGTTGGGTGGAAACGATATCGTCCCATCCCGCGATTAGGGAAGCGACGCAGCTCGCTGTTGGAATTTCGGGTAAGGACGAGGCGACCTTCGATAATCCCGACGACGCGACTACGGCCCTCGAGCCAATCATGACCGGGATGAATCACCTGGAGGGGGCGACGCCTGGCAACGTCACTGTGCGTTTCCCCCCAGAGCCGTCCGGGTACCTCCACGTCGGACATGCGAAAGCGGTGTTGCTCAGCGACTACTATGCCCGTAGATACCGTGGGAGGTTGATCCTTAGGTTCGACGATACCAATCCCAGCAAGGAGAAGGACGAGTACCAGTCGAGCATCGTGGAGGATTTAGCGAAGATCGGGGTGAGGCCGGACGTCGTTACGTTCACGTCCGATTACTTCGGCACCATCGAAAAGTACGCGCTTTGGATGATAAAGAACGGCCTTGCGTACATGGACGATACGCCCCAGGAGGAGATGCAGAAGGAGCGCATGGACAGGCAGAATTCGAGGCACAGGGACCAGTCCGTTTCGGAGGCGTTGGAGTATTTCGATCTCATGCGTTCCGGGAGCGAGGGGGGAAGCGTCTGGTGCCTGCGCGCCAAGATTGACATGACCTCTGACAATGGCACACTGCGCGATCCGGTATTGTACCGTCAGAATCTCACCCCCCATCACAGGAGTGGCACCACCTACAAGGCCTATCCGACCTACGACCTAGCATGTCCAATAGTCGATTCGATAGAGGGCGTGACGCACGCGTTGCGCACCACCGAGTACGACGATCGCAACGCCCAGTTCGCATGGATACAGAGGGCGCTTGGATTGCGTCGCGTGCGCATACAGACCTTCGCGAGGATGAATTTCATGTACACGGTAATGAGCAAGAGGAAGCTCACGTGGTTCGTTGAGACGGGGAAGGTAACGGGATGGGACGATCCGCGGTTCCCCACAGTGAGGGGCGTGACCCGTCGCGGGATCGACGTCGGTGCGCTCAAGCGATTCATGTGCTCCCAGGGCGCGAGTCGACGGGTGGTGAACATGGAGTGGAGCAAATTTTGGGCGGAGAACAAGAAGGAGATCGACAAGTACGCGAAGCGTTTCATGGCCATTGATAAGAGCGAAAACGTCCCGCTGATTGTGACGAACGCCGAGGACGGGCTGAATTTTTTGACCACTGATTACCTTCCCAAGGATCCCAGCTTCGGGAAGCGTCTTGTCCGGATTTCCAAGAGGGTGCTGCTGGAGAAGGTCGACACTGAGGGGATGGAGGTTGGAGAGAATATTGTATTGACGCGATGGGGTGCGTAAATTTGTTTTGATTGTAACTTCTTCCGGTGCCTCATCCACTTCATGAACCAGCAAAGTTGTAATGTGCAAATCCTGGAATCGTTCGACTTATTCTCCTATTTCATCACTCGCCGCCGTTCGCCGTTTTATTAACGACAAACGAACCTTTCCGCCTAGGCGTTGTTGAGCTAACTAAAGTCGATGGAGGGCTCGAGGGAGTCTTCGTCCCAGGCGGGGACGTAAAATCTGCGAAACGCAAACTGTCGTGGCTCGCCGACGTGCCCGAGAATTGCCGTACGATCCTATCGGAATTCGATAACCTCATCTCGAAGGAGAAGCTCGAGGAGGATGACAAGCTTGAGGATTACATCAATCCCAACACGCAGGCCGAGACGGAGGTGATCGGCGATGCAGGGTTAAGGACCTTGAAGGCGAATGACATTATCCAGTTGGAGAGGCGGGGTTATTACAGGGTCGATAGGCTGTACTTCAACGAGACGAGGCCCTTGATACTGTTCATGATCCCCGATGGAAAGAAGAAGGCGATGTCAGATCTCGATGGGAAACTCGCACATCGTTAGGCGAGTGATTGGGTTCCTAGTAGAATGCAATTGGGGGTAGGACACTTTGGTTGTGGCCTTATATTTATCAATTTAAACATCTAGTCACCTACTCTAGCTAGATTATTTGTTCAGAATCGCACCTTCCAATCCTGCAACGTCCGATCGAATATCCCCGCTCGCGTAGCTCCAACTGCCATCGGTTGGATTACGGAGGAACCTCGACCGTTCGGAGATGACAGTCTCCTGACCGGCGATCCCTCCCCCCCCCCTCGCCCTGAACGTGACCTTGAATTCGACATACCCCGTATTCTCGTCGTCGACGTCGATTTCCTCCTCCCCTGCGGACAAACTTACGAAATCGAAGCCGTCGAACATGCCATTCCTATTCAGATCCTTCGCCCACGCGACTCGATCGTCGCGGTAATCCCTACATGATTCGTGCGTCGTGGCCATGACATACTCGATGTTACGCCAGGAGAAGGCGGTGTATCGCGATCGCAACACGTCCGTCATTGACGAACAAATACGATCGCCTATACTTGTAAAGGAGGAGGGGAGAGAGAGAGAAAAAAAGAGAGGATGAGTTGGATATATTATACGAAACAGGGCTCGGGATACATTATCATTTTGTATATGCCGTCGAGAAAAGGCAATATCGTATGAGGAGCGACAAAAATCGTGGACGGAGATCTCCCTCACCCCGATGCAGCGGTCCGCAGCAATCGCCATAGACTTCGCCGCTCCCGCATGGGCAGGGAACATCGTCGGCATTCTCTGGCATGCGCGATTTGAAGGAGGCGAGGACGTCATCCAACGTGGCAGGGGGCGCACCGAAACCCTTCGTCGTTTGGGCCGCCCGTTTGATTTTCTTACCGGCCCCGCCCTTCGTCGCGAGGAGGAACGAGGCGTTGCGAGATGTCGCCAGCGATGACGACGCGACGGACGACCACGGCTTGGCGACGGATAACCCAGAGGCGACGTCCACCGCAATGATAATGCATGTACATGCAAGGAGTTTATGGTTTCCCTGCATCATGTTTTCGGGCGGGCCGGTAGGTTACGTTGATATTTTTTCGGTTTGATGTGATGTGTGATGGCGACGAAACGTGGGAAAATAATAAAGTACGGTACTAGATGGGCCTTACTCTCATCGCTCATGTCCTTGACAATGGGAAAAGCTGAATTGGCTCCCCCATGTCTTGTTTGACTTCGACGCACCTAGTCCACCTGCATGAGTTTGGTGACTTAGTCTAGACCGTCAATGGTATCGAAGTATTGTGGGTTAGACTAAAAAGAAGTTGGTTCCTATTTTACTCTATTTGTCTGTAAGCTCTGCTCTTTTTATATTCCTATGAAAAAGGCTACCAGCACATGCCAAACAGAATAGAAACTTTAAATAGTATCGTTATGAAGAGGCGCCTTCCTACAAACATTGCATGGCTTATGATTCAATACAAATAATGAAGACGTCATGTGTTTGAAGTATTGCGCATAGTTCAGTCCATATAGGACGTCTCCCCTGCACAGTCGGCATTTACGTCGAAATCCTCGAATGGCGTTGTCGTCGTCGTCCTACCCTCTGTCCCGACATTGGCCCGCCCTCGTGCCTGTGATTCCACTCTCTCTGTACAAGTGGTAGTGTCCTCCTCATCCTTCATAAACCCGAGCAATTCAGCATAGTTAGCCTTCCTCTTCTGAAGTACGCGCAAATCGCTCTCCAACTCCCTAATGATATCATCCTCCACCTCGTTCTTCAACTCCGTCCTCAACTGGAGTATCTCCTTTCGCGTTAACGACCACATCTCCATCAAATGCTTCTCGATTCTGCGTTTCTCGGCATCCCTCCGTTCGATTATTTCTGCGGATGCATTCTCGAGCCTTGGCTTCTTACGCCTCGCGGTGATGGGGATGGTGGTTGAAGTATCCCCTTTGGAGGAGATTTCGATCTCGCCGTCATTGGTAGGCGAGTGATTCTCGGCCTGGTAGCACACTTCGCCGTCGGGATTGAAATCGTCCGAAACGAGCAGCGCGTTCTCCACGGGATGCTTAAACTTCATATGATTCTTGAGTCCGCCGGTGCCCTGCTTCACGCTGATGTCCCTCCCGCAAAGGGTGCATCGGGCGAGGGTCTTGTTGTCGGGATGGCATTCGGCATCGTACTTCAGGAAATGCGTCCAATACCGCGATTTGACATTATCCGGTTTGACCAACCTCTGTTGCCCGTTATCGACGGTGGAGGGTGGGGGCAAATCCGGATCTGCGAGGCAGGCAGATTGGTCCATGGGGAAAAATTGAGGAGATTCCTTAGCGAAAGAGAAAGGGGCGATCTCGGTATCCTCCTTTGGCGCTTTGTGGCGCGCGGGATGATTGCTGGTTTGATCACAACGCTCTGGCGGAGCGTATCGTGACACGTGATCACGTGGTGGTTGTGATGTCGGCTCTCAAGGGTGGGCGGGTAAAAACGAGTCTCCCCCATAAACACTTCAAACAAAAAAGAGGGGAACGAAAAATGAGGGGAACAAAAAAAACGGCGGACATCTCACAGTCCTCAACCACAATACTTGTTCCCACGTGCAATGGAAAGGATTTGGTCTAAATAAATGTTTCGTCATTGTACTATTACTAGGTATCGTAGTCAGTCCATCCATCCCCCCAACCGAACCCCCCCCCATACCACGCCACCAACCACAACGATAGTACACATAATCAAATATTAATAATGTGTGTTTTTTTTATTTTTTTTATTTTTTTGTGAGCATCAACAGAGAGCAACGCCACCAGCCCCCTTCCCCCCCTCTTCTTCGCGAAAAAAGTGATCATGCCCACCGATAATGATGCCCCCACCGCCCTCCCCCCGGTGCCTTTATTACCAGAACCAGTGAAGCATGATGATGAACATGTCGTCACCGCCGAGGCCATCACCGTCGAGGCCATCACCGCCCTCGCCGACGCCGAATGCGAAGACGAGGACCCCAACGACGTCGACGTCGATGTCGATGTCGACGTCGACGTCGACGACGACGGTGACGACCCCAACGTCAAGATCGAGCTCGGGCAGGACGGCCTCCCCAAGAAGAAGAGGCGCAACAAGAAGCTCCCCCTGACCTTCCACGAGGCAATCAACTACTCCGCGCGTGGGATATACGTCGACGTCGAGTCCGGCCAACTTCGTTGCTCCTGCAACCACAAGCCGTGCGACAAGTGGGACGCCTACGGGTACACTCGTCACTTCTCGTTCAAGTGTCACGTGAAGTACGAGACCGAGCGCCTGGACGACGTCGAGCAGGCGCGTCTCAAGGACGCGAGGGAGACGTTCATGAGGATGAACCCCATCGTGGAGGAGCATACCCTGAGGAAGAAGCGCAAGCTCAGGGACGGCGAGAAGCTCCTTACCGTCGACGAGCTCAGGGTGCAGGAACGCCATTGGATGGAGATGTGGAAGGATGCCACTGCCCAGCTCAGGCAGCTCAGGGAGGATTTAAAAAACGAGGTCGACGATGGCGTGCGCGCCGAGTTGATGGCCGACATCGATGGGATGAAGAAGAGGAAGGGGGATTGGGCAAAGTTGCTTGGCCTCAACGATACGCCTGAGAATTTCGCCAACGTTTAGATTATATTCTTTTCAATGAGGAGGTGAAGAGGGGACGATGGAGTGTCAAAATTGATTTCATATATAGTTTTGAGAGTGCACCTGTTGCTTGCATTGAATTATAAGTGCTGACTATTTTCCTCGTTTTTTCACACTCGATCTGGGGTGAATTATTCGTTGTATTTTAAACATTAAATCTCCATGTTGTAAGCATGAGGAATATCCCATTCATTTCTCCACCCCCTCCATCGCTGCCACAAGTGACGCAT
Organism: Cyclostephanos tholiformis; assembly: GCA_036939975.1. Taxonomy (NCBI): domain Eukaryota; phylum Bacillariophyta; class Thalassiosirophyceae; order Thalassiosirales; family Thalassiosiraceae; genus Cyclostephanos; species Cyclostephanos tholiformis. Next base: position 475 of record JALLPB010000376.1, on the reverse strand, counting down.
AAAACTACGGTTGAAAGTACAATTGATGCATAAAATTACGGTTGAAAGTGTTGCTGCTGTAGTTGCTGCTGTGCCATCATCATCTGCTGTTGGTACAAATGCTGCTGCAGGGCGGGATCCATCATCATCTGCTGCTGCTGTAGCTGTCCTTGATAAAGTGCGCCGTTATTCGGCTGCTGCTGCATCTGCGGCAGTCCCATCATCTGCTGTTGCGATTGTTGCAACTGATGCATGAACGCCAATGCCTGCTGCTGATGCTGATGCTGCGCGGCGACGATCTGCTGCTGTTGCGACAGCAGCCGCTGCTGCTGCTCGGGCGTCATCGGATGCTGATTCATCGTCATCATCATCATCTGCGCTCCCGATCCCGGCATCCCGCCCGTCGTCATTCCCCCGGCGCCATGGGGATGGATCGTCATAACCGTCCCCCCCCCCCTCCCCCCTCCGTCGTAGTTCCCGCCGAGGTTGGAGAAAT
>JALLPB010000375.1:0-16813 GCA_036939975.1 Cyclostephanos tholiformis | reverse complement strand
CTAACTTTCTAGCTATCTAACTCTTTGAACGGATAAAAATTCGGCGAGTAACTACTCTCCAAAGAAGCTCGTAAAAAATTTGACGTTCACGAACGTCAATAACTGTTAAGCTGTTAATCATCAAAGTCCTGTTCTCAGGGAGGAAGTTCTTCTTTTGCTGAGCCTGCCGCCTTCCTCATTCACAAAGCAGTTCTGGCCGGGGAAGATGAGACAATTAGAGAAGAATACTTCTTGCAAAAATTAATTTCAACACGAGTGCTAACCTTTAGCTTTTGTTTCATTGACAGAAGTCTGAAACAATGAAATGAGTTTAGTCATAAAACCGCCATCTTCTTTCATCTTTTGCTCGTGAATCGAACTCTTACTAGGTGTCTTGACATAGGAACCATCCTTGAACTTATAGAGATCCCCATCATCTTCCTTTAGCAATGGCTGAAAATTAGGAAGATTAGGGATAAGACTAGAGTACCATGGTACCAAGGAAAGATGCATTTTATCTGCCGCATTCTGCATCAATTTCCACAACATATTATCAAACTCTCTAGAGAGACGACTTTCCAACCCAGGGCAGTTTTTGAGCAATCATTCAGTGTCAACAGATCGTAGTTTCATGTCATGTAGAGCCCTGAACATGAAGAGGAAAATGATAAAAAGTGAGCTCTTGGGTAAGCATGATCAACTGGACAAAACAGATTGATTCCTTACACTTGGAACAGATTACGGAAGATAGTCCCAACATGCTTAATAAAAAAGTTGATCCCAGGGGGCACTGAGACCTGGCCCATTGTCTTGACTATGGATAGAGTTGATGAAAAAGGAATATGACTGTCATGTGTGACACTATTGGGTTTTTCTTGGAGATCACTCATTGTGAAAGACTCACCTCTCTCCCAGTTCTCTCATTTCAACCCACCTTGCAAGTATCCTGCACCATTTTGAACAAGTTTTTTCATATTGGTGATGTCAGGAAAAGCCTCCGTAGTTTGAATGATGAGAGGTCAAGTAACAATGATTTGAGTGAACAAAAGCTGTAAAAGTCATACATTAGACAAGGTCTATTTATTACCAGCCATCAAAGCCTTCAACAATTCATTAGCTCAGTTCACAAGATTACTTACAAGCACCTAGCAAATTTCCATTGGCTCAAAACAAGATTGCCACAATCTGATCCGCAGTTACAATTCCAATAGGGGTTACTGTACCCAATACACTCAACATGAATGATACAGTTTTAGCAACTATCACCACGGAACTGCTTACACTGGCAACTGTCGGTGTAGTTTTGGTTGATTAATCTTGTTGTAGCGATTGACTGTTACGTGGATATAGGGATCCCCCATACCCTCCACCTTCTTTGGCCTTCCAGACCCCTCTCCTTTGTGGTGCATCCTCCTCCTCGTCAAACCTATCCAACTTTGACTTTAGTTCCTCCTTCTCCTCCGCATTATCGAAATCTTCCTTCCATTGCATCATCCATGCCGCCCTGTCATTTCTGTCCTTCTTCATGTCCGAAATGATCTCAATCAATCCTCTTCAAATCTGCTCCTCAATCTTGGTCAGCTCTGATTCTTTGTCAATCTTCTGCTGAATTGGTTTTGGAATTTCACAATATCCCATGTGCACACCCTCATCATAATGAATGATTTTTCCTTTGCTAAAAAAAAAGTAGGCCTGATGAGGATCTTTGATCCCATACCAATGAACAAGGCAAGTCACATTGCACCCATTCTTCTGGAACTGAAGTGACAGATCGGATGGATGATTGCCCAATCAGGGGTTGGATGATTTGTTAAAAAATTGGCGAGCATCATTATCCATAACAATCATTAACAAATTTGTTCTTTAATAATTGTAATCAAAAACAAAATTACATCCTATCCAAAGATAACTCACATTCTGATAATATCCATCCACATATTTCTTACCAGTCCAGGATTAACATCGAATGGACCTAACTCTAACACCAGCAACCAGTTTTTCCCCCACTTTGAGAATCCTCCTTTGAGGAAGCATGCTTTCACGTCACGGGGGATACGTCTGAGCAAATCAGACCTGCGCTTATCAAATTTTGGACTAGTTGCAAATTTGCAATGACAGTATCATTTTAGAGGAGATGCATCATGATGATTTCATTGTGTTCATGACCGCGGTCACCACTTCTGTGGTTGAGTCGGCAATCCAGATGCATCGCAATGTTTTGGCCATGTTCAGGAATATGGTTACCACTTCTGTGGTCGAATTGGTTATTCACAATGATTTTGCTGTATTAATGACCACGGTCGCCGCCCCCAATGATGGAAAATGAGGAGTCCCCACGGTCAACTGTGCACTCACCAATGAGACACCATTCTTGAAGGATTTTACCTCCCTCTCCAGCACATCGGCCCTTGCGGCCTCCCTTTTGCACGTTGCCCTCTCCGCCTTGAGCCTATCCTCCAAATCACGTACCTCTCCTTTGGCCTTCTCCACCTCGGCATGAAAAGCCGATATGATCTTGTACTGTTCCCTCTTGCATGTTGCCCGCTCTGCCTCAAGCCTATTCTCTAAATCACGTACCTCTCCCTTGGCCTTCTCCACCTCGGCATGAAAGGCCAATATGATCTCTACTGTTCCCTCTCAAGCATTGCACTCTCCACCTTGAGCCTATCCTCCATATCACATACCTATCCCTTGGCCTTCTCTACATCGGCACAAAATGCTAATATGATCTTGTACTGTTCCCTCTCACACCATGCCTTCTCTGCCTCAAGCTGCGGAACATCAACGTCATTCATGTCATTGACATAGGCCGATGCCGGCACGACAATGGACACAACAGGGAGCATTGATCCACTGTCTCTTCCCCACCCTACTCCATCATCATTTACCAACCCTACACAAAAAATTGCATCACCAACATTGCCCATTGGCCCGATCGATGATGCCATCGCAACATCGCCCAACCCATTCCCAATGATGACGATGTCACGATCATTTTTGGGGGGAGGGCAAGTGTACAAAGGAGACAACGATGACAAGCAGTCGTCTCCTCCACCCGAGTCCAAAACCCTCAAGCACAACGATCCCATGTCATGCAGTGACATGATGAGGCTCGCAGCCTGCATGATGCTGGCCTTTTCAGTAGTCTTGTCTTCATCCATGTTCATCATTGCTCTGGCGGGATGCATGCACGAGGCAATCTCGAGTTTGGCCCTTGTCTTTTTCAGCTCCCTCTCCAGCTGTGTTGTCCTTGCCTGAAGCTGCCACAATCCACTGACATCGTTGCCCCCGCCGCCCCCTTTGCTGCCATTGTTATTGCCAGCCTGGTGCTTTGAGCAAATATACATCCCCCCTTGTTGAGCATAATTATTGCAATTATCATTCAAGCATAGGTGGCGGTGATCCTCCATAAAAGATGATATTAGCATCAATGGTAACATCGTGGGTGGCATCGTCAATGGGATCGTAGGAGGCATCATAGGATAAGGATGGTGATGAGGGCGTCATCAAGGTCATCGCCCGAGTAGGTGGCATTGTTGGTGGGATCATAGGAGACATCATTGGATTGTGGCTGCGGCGGTGGCGGCGGCAGCGGTGGGGACGGTGATGAGGGTGTCATTGAGGTCTTCGCCTGAGGTCACGTGTGTTGTTACACCAGGATGTTGGTATAGTCACAAAGGTAGTTTGGTTCTAAAATTATGTCTAATGAATTCAAAAGCTAAAAAAATTGTCTTGAGATGTCCATTGTCTTGAGATGTCCAAGCGAAAAACTAAGTGCAAACTCATTTATTATAGTTTGTTGCTGGACATCTCAAGACAATTGTTCCACAACTGTTCATGTAAGGCAAGATACCAAGTAATTATGTAGAAAAGACAGTTAGGCAAGGTAACAAGACCGTATGTAGGATCTAACTATGCCTATCCAGCATTGGTCACTCCTCTGCAAGTCCCCCATTTTCAAATTTATTTTTTTGAAATCTCCCATCTATGAGGACTGTTATCCACCCTTCGGATGGATCCCGGCATCCTTAGGTCCTCCATTTGCTGGATGGATGGTGGCATCCTCAGGTCCACCATTCACTGGCTGGATCCTGGCATCCTCAAGTCCTCCTTCATTAGGATGGATGCCAACATCCTCCCATCCTCCATCCGTTGAATGAATCCTGCCATCCTCCGCTTCCGCTGGATGGATCCTGGCATCTTCTGGTCCATCGGTTGTTAAGGAGACACCGAATCCCTCATTTCCATACAGAGGATTTGGTAAAAGGTAACAGAAATGTGGGGGAAAGTGCAATCACAAAAAAAAGTGCTACCGGGAAATGAAAGAGCACGAAGAGTGCAAGGAGCATAATCGGACCGCTTGCATGAGCTGTCCCATGTCTGCATCGAGGTTTGATGATGCGACTTCAAAGGATACATTGTCAATTGGTGATTCAACTCCAAAGACCACATCGACAATTGGTGGTGAGGCGACCACATTCACATTCGAAGATGTGGTGACAGAGGCCACATTTATGTTTAAAGATGCGGCAACCAAGGCCACAATGATGATTGGTGCAATGATGATTAGGGATGAGACTTCCAAGGCCTCATTGATGATTGGTGATGCATCGAATGAGGTTGCATCAGCAATTGGTGTTGAGGTGACAGCATTGATGTTTGAAGATGCGGCGACAGACTTCACAATGTTCAAAGATGTGGCAACAGAGGCCACATTTATGTTTGAAGATGCGGCAACCGAGCCGCAACGATGATTGGCAATGAGACTTCCAAGGCCGCATCGGCGATTGGTGATGCGTCAATTGAGGTCACATCAGTGATTGGTGTTGAGGCAACAGCATTGATGTTTGAAGATGCGGTGACAGACTTCACAATGTTCAAAGATGTGGTGACAGAGGCTGTATTTAGGTTTGACAATGCAGCAACTAAGGCCGCAATGATGATTGGCAATGAGACTTCCAAGGCCGCATTAATGATCGGTGATGCATCGACTGAGGTTGCATCAGTGATTGGTGTTGAGGCAAGAGCATTGATGTTTGAAGATACGGGAACAGACTTTGCAACATTCAAAGATGCGGTGACATCGGCAACTAAGGCTGCAATGATGATTAGCGATGAGACTTCCAAGGCCGCATCAAGAATCAGTGATGCATTGACTGAGGTTGCATCAGCGGTTGGTGTTGAGGCAACAGCATTAACGTTTGAAGATGCGGTGACAGACTTTGCATCATTCGAAGATGTAGCAACAGAGGCTGCATTTATCTTCAAAGGTGCGGCAACCAAGGCCGCAACATTGATTGGCAATGAGACTTCCAAGGCCATGTCAACAATCGGTGATGCATTGAGGGAAGAGGAAAATGCTGATGATGAGATTGAGGATGTTGCTATTCTCACGCCAGAACAGATGATTCCTCAAAGATAAAGACAAGACAGGCCTTGCAAGAGTGGATCCATATCTTCCCCCAATTCTACCAAGCCGGAGCCTCTTGTGGTGTACAAAGATCAGGATTTTCTGGATGCACTCAATGACATATGCGAGGTATGCAACCAACCCGGCAAGTTGCTTTGCTGCTCAACTTGCACTCTTGTTTTCCACCGAGATTGTGTATGCCTGATCTTGACTGAAGATCCGCCCGATTATTGGAGATGTGAATACTGCTTGGATGAGGCCTTTGTGGTGGGTAAGAAAAATGGAGTGGAGAGAATTGGTGATGCATATCAACACTCTGATAACAAATTATTACAATAATTGCCTTGCCTTGCTGGGAATACTGAATCAACCCATCAAAACCAAAAATAGGACATTATCATCTTCCTCAAGCACAACAGTAAGAAAAGTCAAAACAAATCTGGAAGCGACTGAAAAGAGGGTTCTCCCTAAGCACCAATGCACAATGAATGGATCGGAGGAGAATTTAGTGGCTTCTGTGGCTGTAGAGTACGAAAATGAAGCAACCGTAAACTCCATCAAGTGCAAGGATGGAAGGAAATTGTGGTCAAAAGAAGAAGAAAACACTCTCTTGGCATGATGTGAGAAGAATCATCCAAAAAATTGTGGGTATGGGTATGCATATAGTTCCTTTGATGAAATTGGGAGATTATTAGGAAGAAGTGCTTCATGTTGCCATCAAAAACACTACAAGTTGAGATGCCCTCAAAAATAAACAATGTGACAGTTGCGGACATCTCCATAGAGAAGTCAACTATGGTACATCAGATACCCGACGTGTTTCAAATTGATAGTCTAGTTAGTGATGTCATGTTCAACACTTTTGGCGAAGCAATCAACCATAACCAATTTGGGTTTCATATAACCCAAATTCCCCCAACCAAAATGATCCATTTTAACAGAGAGGACTTTGTTGATAATTACCTATGAGGAATGAACCTAACTGCAGATCAAGTAATTCTCCTCCAAGAACTAGATGACAAGCCTGTTCTACATCCAGATGGATATGTTTGGGAAAACTTCAAATACAATGTTGGAATGGGAGGAGTGACTAATCCACATATCTGTGACCCAGACACTCGAGATTTTTGTACGAAAATCCACGATTGCTGTTTTTTGTGTTTGGACCTAATCCTTGCTTTGAATAAGTACAGGAGTGCGACATACCAAGTCAAGTGGTATGGTCCTAACACGAGATTTTCATACGAGCATTTTCTTTATCTTTTTGATCCAGCAGATATCCATCGTACCGGATTTGTTGGATTGCAAACCCCTGGAAATGAAATGTTTGGACTGTCAAAGCTACCAATTAAATACTCTGGTTGTTACAAGATCATTTGGAATGGACAAGAGGCAACCTTTTATTACATTGAAACCTAGAGTGGGTTGGCAGCCATCGAGGGTGGAGGTAAGGAGATTCTGTTGTGGTAGAACGGTGTTTGGGTTAGATTAATTCAGACTTAATATCTAAATGGTATTCCATATTCCCCCCTTTACCCTCAACCTGGATGAAGACTCAAAAATGATTAAAATGACATTGCATTCTGGCAAAGAGCAACAGTCACAAAGAATGAGACGCACAGCCGAAGCTCAATTAAGGCAACGGCTCCTGCGAATACCACTGAAAAAAGCCCTTTGAAATTGTTTCCCGCCTAGAAATTTCTCATCTGCATAGACATGTTCCGGCATATTCTACTTCTCAAACATTTCGTCAATCATATTACGCCATTCATCTTCTTCGTCTAGTGATACGTTGTTGCCTAATGTCTGAGAAGACCATTCAGATAAATCTTCTAGTTCAAACTCGCGTGCAAGGTCAATCAATTGATGGGGAAGCCTGACTGCTACTTCAGATCACCATCAAGATAGTTGGTGATGCGATTGCACACATCTTGCAATAAGTGCCCAATCATCCCCTGTTGGAAGGAGAATTAGAAACGATTCAAAACAAGTCTTACCAAGAAACAAATGGACGCACACCTGATTCAATCATTACCTTTAGGTGGGTGGGGTCTCGAAACTTCTTCTTCTCCTAAAAAACCTCCAGTTCATCATGGAACTGCACGAGTTCTTTACGGAGAGAGACCAGTACTTCGGGGAGACGAGTCGCGGTATCTGTCAACATTACTGCTCTCATCTTGGAAGCGGCGACAGAAAATCTTTATCGCCTCTTCCGTGATGGTCAAGTATGGGAACAAGTTGTTCTCAAAATATTCCGAAAAAAACTTGTTGCATTTACTGCCACTCCTCGAATCTTTTAGTTGCTAGTCAAATTTAGTAATGAGCACAATCGCGTTGTCTACACACTTTCCTTTCCCACCAAAGGTTTCATCACAGAAGTTGATGATGGCGTTTGTTGAAAACTCCTTTGGCTCAACAAGCACACATAGCTTTGAGTTAGGCTTCTTCATTGTGTCTCGAAGGATGGGCTTGATGTCTTCACGGTTGTCTTTGCCAGTACTCTTCATGGAATTAAACGAGTGAGCAGCGGCAGAAATGTTTAGCGTGAATATTGATGCAAGGAAATTTGATCTAGTATTCGACGATGATGTCCCCCTCGCTGCGTTTATACTCACTTGATTTGCTATGATACCAGGCGTGTCAACAAACCTCATGTTTTGCACGTTGCTGGCATGGTAGACAAGTGTTAATGGTTTTGTGGAGAACTTGTCCTGATTTCCCAGCTCTTTATTATGACGCGTTATCGGGGCAAATACTTCTTCAGTTGTCAAGTTGGTACCAGACAGTGATGGTTCAAGCTCTTCGCCACTTAGCTCGCATTTTGGCTCTGTCAGAGAGCTGTAGTGAATGCAAGTCGTATCTAATGGACATCTCGTTCCGGTACCTTCTTGCACAATGTTCAGCGGTGCGTTCAGAAAACGCTCCATGATAGTAGATTTTCCACTGCTTTGCATCCCACATATGACAAAACTCACGATTGGAGCAGGACGGCGAAGTGTTTCCTGATATACCTTATTGATCTTCGCGACAAAGTTGAGGAGATCATCTTTGTTTTGGGCGAGCAACTTGGCAAATTTGCCATATGATGTTTTATCGCCGCGCCCAGCTTGGTCAACAACAGTGTTATTGACCTCATTGGGTGCCCCCTTCTGCTTTTTTATCCGGCGTTCAAGGCGCTTTGATTGACGATCCATCTTAGTTTTTGTGTGAGTCATGGTTTGTGCTTCCTCAAATCTCATGCAATACCAAAATGAAATTTTCACTGAAAATTTCAGACCATTTTCAGCGAAGCATAAGAATATGAGCATTTGACCTTCGCGTCCAAGCATGCTGCTGACACCATCCATCATAGCAAAACGCGGTATTGATGCTGTCCTCCTCCACCTAGGCTGCATAGGCCTGCCTTCTCCTGAACATTGTAATTCTCGGCCGCCTTGGGCGTGGCGACCGAATTCCAGTCGAAGCTCATGATTTTCTCTGCACTGGATCGCTTGGCCACCTTCACGGCTCGGGGGCGCCAAGCTCTGCTCGGAGTTAGATGATCGCCTCATAGAGCTCTTTGACAATTTCTTGATGAAGTTAGTGATGAGATGTGGGAGTGGCTCTCCGTGTTATCTAATAAATGATTATTCATGCCGTTACAAGTGGCAGCCGTAGATCAGTTCTATGGGTTGCTAGTGTTGGTATCCTGCTCTGGCTGCTGACCTCCAACCGGTAATATCCTCCTCCAAGACGATGGTTCTATTGTTTGTTTTGTGCTCGCAACGATACGGTGCATGATTTCACAGCTGACAATGCCCAGACGGCTCTTTCTTCCCGTTCCAGAACCCTTAGTCCAAACTTGTGATGTCTTCGTCAACAAATGATTGTACATTGCGAGAAAAGACGTGACAACTGAGTGTGAAGGTACGAGAGTGATCACAGATTTTGATTGGGCAGCCGTTAGTGGGACCCACATTTTTGTGGGCGCGTTAGCGACAGCGTTCAAATCTTCCCAAGACCGCGCAAACTTATCACTTTCCATAGTCGTTGGCGCCGTCGCGGGGGAGGAGATTATTCGACACGTTTTCGATGGCTCCCTGCCAACGACCGCGGGCACGCCCCCCTCCCGACCATCGTCAGCCCAACGGAAGACACCGCGGAGCGTTTCGGCCGTTCACGGCTCGAAATTGCCCACAGATCATTTGCCATCCCACCAGATCGCGACATTTCTACCATCAAATGGAAGTATCTCCATCAAGAAACGAGGATCCTTGGCGAGCAGATACTTGCAGAATTGGTCATGACTCCGCACGGGAATTCGCTTCTCTTCGCTCGCCTCATCGAAAATACTAATGTATCGCTCGCGAAATAGGTTTGGAAAAACACAGCACGGCACTACAACAAAGGGCTTGCGATGTATGAGCGCTGCATCCACGATTGCTTCGGTGGCACCATCTGCATGCAATCCAATAATCAGGGAAGCACTCTCGACCGACGAATCCAATGGTCCACCTCCAAAAGAGGGGGATACATCATGCGCTCCCTTATATGATGGCGACGAAAACGGCATCACCAGTTGAGAGAACCTCTTCTCGAGTTCATCTCGTACGAACGAAGGCGAGTGTTTCAATTTTTCCTCGATTGAATGCTGCCATTTCTTTGGAAGCTTCGGAACGACGCTATTCATATATACAGATTCAATGTCGGCAGCGCGAGGATCTACCATCATCACGCGGAGTGAGTGGCAGAGCGACAAACGAGCAGAGAGTTCTCCCTTGCCACCGGCCACGTCTATGACGTGCATTCGTTGTGAAGACTTTTTGGTTGTTGTGTCATCCACTCCATCTCGCATGTGGTTTTGGTCATCGTCAACATTGACATCAATGCAATCGGCTAGGATGTGTGGGAATTTGTTGAGAATCCATTGAGCGAATTGCTTGTGACGATCTTGATTCCTCGCCCCGTGTCTGGCACTTTTTCTATTACCACGCTTGTCCGAATTCGTCAATCCATTACTGTTAAATAGAATTTGCTTGGCCATGGCCATTTCGAGAGCCCGTCGTCTACCTTCTTCTTTCTTTCTTTGCTTTATTTCCAAGTAAGTCGAAGACACGATGGCATCGCACGATAAATCTTCACCGGCATCAGGATCGTCGAATGCTGATGGAGTCATTCTACTATAGGGCAGAACAAGCGAAGAAAAATCATTCATTAGACTTGTATGAGATAAATTGACGTCAGGATTATTAAGGACGAAAGTGCTCTCTGAAAGAGATGGGGGTCATACTCTTCCTATCAAACACTAAATGTCATCAATCCCCAAATAATCAAAGACAAATATGCATTCCCAGGCCAAATATCGTTCGGGATATCCTTTTGATCTCCCCGACTTAATAATTGCTTTTAACTGAGACGCTTGTCACTTCAATGGAAAACCGTCGAGGCATTTTGCCTTGACAACTTAACAACGAAGACCAACGGATAGTGGTTCGATCTTTTTTTTTCCCGAGGAGGTAAGAGTGTTCGTTTCATAATCATTCCCCGATTTCTTGCGTCGATATGTTTTCGTAACTTGTCAGGTTATATCTCACCTGGCTCGGGAATAGCGTCGTCGCAGCTAATGCCCCCCTCCCCCACTTCAACGCAGCAAGCTCTGTACGCCACTGAAGTGAACTAGCCGGATCTTGATTTCATGGGCACAAATTATCGTACCATCGTCTCGCATTAATTATTATTGAAGAGAGATGAGGAAGGAGGGGGGAGATGGAGGCAACGGCAGCGCAGGCAGCGATTATTGTCTGATAAGTAGTATGGTACTTTATGTGTAGTATTAACAGGCTTGAGGGACTTTTTGGCGCGAAACTCGCAAATAATGCAATCCCCCCCAAATAGTAATAATGCCCCCGCCCCCCACTCTCCCGCCGTGTTGTCTGTATGATGTAGGAATAATACGACACATTGAGCTCATAACCCAAGTATTCGGGTATGTGGTAACCAAGAGCACTTGAGATGTAGAACCCTCACTTGTTTTTTTTGAGGTACGATTGGACCATGACGCTCTTTTCCGCTGCCTGCGAACGAGAGGATATTTCCCGCCGTCGTGTAGTCGAGAAGTGGTGCATTTGCCTACAGTGCGTGTATGGCTTCGCCATATCCGTCGATATCGACGAGGGGGGGGATGAATACCGCGTCTGCGGCGAACCGTGCATCGTTGGTATTCCGAGGATGTCCCCAGACGACGGCGACGTGGACGACGATGGTGATGGTGTCGCCATCATCGCTACCGTCGGATCGATGGCGATGGTGACATCTCTATCAAACTCTCCTCCGGTTTCCCCCCTTATTATTCTGCGGTGCAATATCTGTCGCGTGGAAGTGGATCCGCCGCCACCGTCATCGTCGTCGTCATCATCGTCGTCGACGGGACCTTGTGTATCCGATGTTGATGACGCTATTTCTGCAGACAATTGAAGTGATGCATTGCTCACAACAAACGTGTCTCCTTTCTTGGTTTCTCTATCCTCCTTACCCCAGCCTCCCTACCATCGTCGGACTCTCTGCATATATTTAAATCGTGAATCATGGGAAAGCCAGCAGGCATCCGCACCGGCCGAAAGCTCCGCATCCACCGTCGCAATCAGCGCTGGAACGACAAGATCTACTGCAAGGCCCATTCCATCACGACCTTCAAGTCCAACCCCTTCGGAGGATCGACCATGGCCAAGGGAATCGTTCTCGAGAAAATCGGCATTGAGGCCAAGCAGCCCAACTCGGCCATCCGAAAGTGCGTTCGCGTCCAGCTCATCAAGAACGGGAAGAAGATCGCGGCCTTCGTACCGAGGGATGGATGTTTGAACTACGTCGACGAGAACGACGAAGTTCTCGTGGCCGGTTTCGGTAGGAGCGGGCACGCCGTGGGTGATATTCCCGGTGTGAGGTTTAAGTGCGTCAAGGTTGCTGGAGTGAGTCTCTTGAGTCTCTACAAGCAGAAGAAGGAGAAGCCTCGTTCGTAGAGATTACTATTATCGAAATGTAAAAAAAGATTATTAATTAAGTTACCTTCACTACTTCCACTCTTTCGCCATTGTAGTGTACTTGTTCGGGCTGGCCCTGTGGGCTCAATTGTGAGTGCTTGTCTCCTCACGTTCAGACTCTGATCTAAAACCATCTGGCAGGAAAAGAATGGAATAAACAAACACTCTATTCAAACTTTTAACAGGCTCTCCGTCTTACAGAATTGCCTTGGATTTGATAACTTTCCAAATTTACTTCTATTCCAAACTGATGTTTATCTCTTGTTATTAAATCTTATCAACACTTCAAGAAGTATGGAGGTATTTCATCAGTCTTGGAGAATTTAAGATCAATTACATCAAGCTCATTAATCCTTAGCTCTGAGCATTGACGGATTTTGACATATTTTGAGGAGTGCAAGGGTTGACTGGTAGTTTGAGAGGACAGCTCAGTGATGGCAAGGAGCTCTAGGTTGAACTCAAATTAAAAAATGATGCCATAATAAATTCTGGTTGGAAAAACAATCGGAATATTTGAGCTGGTGATCTTTTTTTTGAATTCGGAATTTCGATTCCAATTTCTGGTATCCATAAAGATGTGCCCATGGGTACATAGAAGAATAAAAGCCATTCACATGCATGGGAATAGTACTAATGAGGGGGCAAATCTTCAAAAAAGAACACCACCATGGGAAGCCGATCGCCAGGTCTAAGCCACCCGCCATGATGCGGTATACTAAGGATTTTTTCAAAGACTTAAACAGCCAAGGAAATAATTAATTTAATTAAGGCGTCTATTTTATATTATTCTCTCCACCCTCCCAACTCGACCGCCCCCAGAACAATCGAATACCGCCCCCCTGCATTCCCCGCCGGTCATGCGTCCTCTTCTTACCCTCCCCCATCGCCCCCGCCTCTAATTTGGTTGGTTGCTGTGTTTAATTGTTGATCAGCGGCCGCCAAAATCACAACTAATTTCGTTTTATTTATTTTTTGGCCCCTACTTTGATGGCCAAAATGATGCAACAGCTTTCCCCCCCATTCTCATCACCCTGCATGCCGACTAACATCACATTATCCCATATATGTGTCAGACTTTTGGTTGGTTGTTGTGTCCCTCCATGCAGCAGAAGCCATCAAAACTTATGGCCCGTCACTCTCTCCATTTCTATCGCTTCTTTCACCCCTCCAAATGACGTGTAAATGCCCTCCTCCACACGTTCTGCTCTGTCGTGTCTTATCTAAAATGCAACCTCCACCACCGAAATCATCGTTTGGTTGATTGTTGCATCAACCCATCAAGCATCAGCTACCCAAGACCGGTGCTCCGCCCATCTCTCAATTATTTGATGGATGTCATTTGAGCGCCCCAAACAAGGGAGTCTGTTGCAGTGTGCAAAAATCCGGCCACCGGCCGCCTGCATTAGACTCTGAGAGAGCTGCAGCACTGCAATTTGGGTCCATGGGGGCAAGAAGGAGGAAAGATGGTACAGGATGAGCAACTGGGGAGGGCTTGGGGGATTGCAATTCAATAGATTTCAAGGTGATTGAGTTCTGGAATATGGTATAAAAAATCAATGAGTTTCTTAAATTATTTTTTCTCCATCAATTTACAGAAATAAATAAAATTCTTCGACGGTGCCCTTGATTAGTACCCTATTGCAAAAATGGTACCATGAGGGTTTCATCTGATTAGTAATAGTCTTGCAGACAGACACCGGCAAATGGCTCCACCATGGTAGTGTTCTTTTTTGGTTGGGTGCTCAGGAGATCATACAAATGTACTTATATATGTCCTCAAGATCCAGGAATCATATCAAAATCAATTCCTACCCAATTGTGTATGTAGACTCTCATACAAAATTTGGATCTTTGGGTCCTGGACAATCTTGGTTGCTCCAGGACTCCTGACCAGGTTCTAAGTACATACTAAGGCGCGTAGAATCCTACGGGAACACATGCATCTTGTCTTTGGTTGGACCTCAGTTAAGACTAGTAGTTTTAATATCTTATAATTTTCTTTTTTGATCATCCACAACATTCATGCTTCCTTAGTTCTACTGTGGAAGCTATTCATTTTTTTTGATCCAATGATAAGGAAATGCTTAGGACACTTTGAATTCAAAACCCTGCTTCACTTCACACGAGCAGTGCATTTTCAAGGCATCAATTTTTTTATGCTTGAGAAGGCCATCCGTCTGGCCTATGAGTGGGAATACTACAAGAGTTCCCCAAGGAACGATTCACCATGCATTGGGCCGGTGTAGCTAAGAAAAAAATACTAGTGAATCGTTTTCTACAAGTTCAGCCCAAGTCTTCATATAAGAGGCATTGAAGGATGTCCCAAATCCTCCTGAAAAACATGATCACGAGTTTTATGCCCACGAACTGTGGAAAATTTGAAAGGACCATGAATGAAAGTGTCTTGATGAGTGATGTTTAGCCACTTCCGGAAAGGGCACATCTTATGATGTGAAGTGAGTTATCTGAAGTATCGGATGGGCAGATGAGGTGAGTGTCCGTGGACACAGTGGGACATGCCAGGTCCTCCTGTCAGTGGTATTGAATCCAAAATCTTTGATTATCTGCATTGTAATGCCAGGCGGAAGGGTGACAGATGTAAAGGTCGAATAGAAACCGGCCATAGATTGTGCAGGAAGGGTATATTGATACCAAATTGTTGAAAGCAAGCCATACCAGGTGCCACTCATGCAAGTTGTTGGGCCCGGTGCTGTGAGAGACAAAGAAAAGTTTGTCTGAGCTTTTCATGATGGCTGCTGCTAAGAGGTGGATGGTTGGGATTGATGGAATAGTATGGGTAGTGGCTACTGGATGTGGGCCTGTAGTCAACACAGGAAGCATGGTGATCAAATCCCCATGGATGTACCTCCTGAAGTCCTTGTTGCTGGACCAAGGGAATGGTGCAATTTCATCATTGAGCTCGGATAAACTTGGCCAATAAAAAGCAGTACATTGATCCATAATGGCAAGGTTGGCTGCAAGTTTGAAGGGATCGGGAGGAATGAATCCTTTGATGCCAGCCTCCTTGAATGGTTGAGCAGAGATAAGCTTGTAGAGCTGTCCATACCTTGTATCTGCACTGTCCACTGGTTCAAATGGGATGTGCTTGGCAGGATATGGCAACAGGTCAGAGGCGTGCCTTTTCTTGATTCGGTTGGCATTATCACAATGTATGAGCTCGTACGATTGTACTCGCCAAGGGCCTGTGTATGCAAACCGGAGTTTATCGACTATGTCATGCTTGTCATCTGAATGGACCGTGCATTGAGCAAAAGTGAAGTTGCCAACAGAGTAGGTGTGAGGTCAGGGCAGTGCATGTTGATGAGCTCACGATGGTATGAGCACTGCTCCTCCACCAGAAGCTTTGTGACCTCTCGACATGCGGACAAGCGCATTCCCAGTTCTTTGGAATAGGACACAACAGCACTAGGCAAGAATGAGAGCTCCCAGTGCAATCCACATCCACTGGAGAAGTCAATGGTAAATGAAAACTTCCAGCTGACAGTAACTAAACTGCATGAGATGTCTGTGCAAGGGACAGGGAGTTCCATGCATATAACAGGAGCAGGATAGCCTTGAGTGCCACCCTGACTGAGTCACATTTATTGCACATTATTTTCAGGCCTTTGTCGAGGTAACAGTTGACTCTCTCCACAAGCATAGGGTTGTGATTCATGCCCAAAAGGACAAGTCGATTAATTTTGAACAGATCTAAAGCCTTGCTGCAAGTGCTGAAGAACTTGGAATCTTTCTCCAGTACAGCAGTATGACAGAATCCATATCAGAGAGTATTTTCATGATGGCGGAGGCAAAATTAGTTGCATATGGGCTAGTGACAGGCTCCATGCACGCAAAACTTGTCATGCTGCAACACCCAATTAGGTAGCAATCAGAGCCTTCAAAGCTGGCATTGCGGCCTGCGGCGTATGTGTTAAAATGCATGACCACAAATGGTGCCTTGATTGGAAAGTTATAAATAAGCTTCGATGATTGCTGCATGTCTGATTTGAGAGGGCACACCCTGGACACGCTTGGCACATCTGTTTCACAAAGGCCATGTCATCCTCAACTGAGATCTGCAAATAGTACAGTGGTCCATGATAGTTGTGATTGACATTCAAGAGAGACTGGTTGCAGATGAGGGAGGGATTAAGAATAAATTCACGGACTGCACTCAGCTTGGCATTGTTGTTATAGCTCTGGAGTCAATGTTTCTTAAAAGGAAGCCAAGTGCAGATGGCACTATTCACCAACATCTGAATAGTGGCTGTTGGAAGAATTTACTCGGGCTTCTCCCGATACCAAAATTCGTCACTTATTTCACGCTAGTGTTGACCAGATCCCAACGGTCGGGTCGATGCTTTGGAGTAACTAATCACTTCTTAGTTTAGATGTTTCTACACATCAC
>JALLPB010000374.1:0-16854 GCA_036939975.1 Cyclostephanos tholiformis | reverse complement strand
GGGGAACCCCCCCCTTTGTGATAGGAAAAAGTACCAATGAGCTTTACGTAACACTATAGTATAATATGATTTGCACCAAGCGAAATGAAGAGAGAAAAACATGAGATATGAGCGCTGTGGCTACCTAACACTGCAGTAGGTCAAATATTAGTAATGACGATCTCAATAGAGCACCCCCACCCAGCACACGACCGTAGTCAAGAGTGGCGTTTCTGCTGCATGGATATTTTGATGGGAAGAGATCCCAAACAACAGCGATTGGCGGTGTTAATTGATGACTTACATCATGGCAGTATTGTGCTTGACGACGACGACGGCTGCTATGACAACGATGGCGATTTTTTTGGCTGCTGGTCATCCCCTGACTGTCTGGCTATCAACATGATTGGGGATCTCTATCGAATTGATGTGGGGGAATCCACAAATGGAAATTTAGACTCTTGGACGAGGGCAGCGCTTACACTGTCCGCGTCCATCGACGAGGTGTCCTTGATGATCCATCGCAAGGCTTCATTGTACACAAGCTCTATCGACACTCTCAACGTCTGCCTCGATGGCCGAATTTGCGCGAGCACGGAGCATTCGATGACAGATGCCGATCGATCGATTCTAGAGACCACTGTGGCTAGCTTTGCTGCTGGAATGGCGAGGCAGATTGAA
Organism: Cyclostephanos tholiformis; assembly: GCA_036939975.1. NCBI lineage: Eukaryota > Bacillariophyta > Thalassiosirophyceae > Thalassiosirales > Thalassiosiraceae > Cyclostephanos > Cyclostephanos tholiformis. Next base: position 16,194 of record JALLPB010000374.1, on the reverse strand, counting down.
TCTCTCCGGAAGACAGTTGCGGTGGCGGGAGAACAGCCGCTCATAAATAACTCAGCCAATTATACTATTAATCCAGATGATTCTTCGTCACGCCATTGGACATCTGGGCCGTTCGGTCACAGAGCAGGAATTGCCGCCTGTTTGATGCAACGTCTAAAAGTCGAGATCATGGATCCTATGACGAAGCTTCAAGCAGAACGAGAGAAATCTATATCAAGGAGGAAGAATGAATTTTCAAGGGACGAGGCGTCGTTTATCGTGAAGAATCCTTTGCGAATGTTTCATGTAAAGGCGGAAGACTCAGTGCGTCGTTCATTGCCGCCTGCTCCTTGGGAAATTGGAGAACATAATGCAGAGAAAGATCGGGCAGAGCAAATACAGGAAAAAGACGAATTTCTAAATATTTATTCAGCCAAAAGGGAAACATCAGGTGATTCTTCGCCCGATGATCTTGCGGCAAAAATTCTTCCACCCCCGTCAGTGCTTCGGTACATGGATTTACCCAGAGCAACGTCAGAAGCACAGCAATATCAGACCCAACAGAAACTCCAGATCATACAACCGCCAGCACTAAACAAATCTTCACTTCCCCCTTCATACGGAGAACAGGGAGATCGCATAGACCAACTTCAACGAGAATCTGCAACCCTCCTTGCAACCTATCACCATTCAGACATGGTGGGGGTGCAAAAAGTTGAACGGAGTATGGTAGAAATTACCGCATTGCTATCGCGATTCACCGATTTAATCTCAGAGCAGCATGACTCGATTTTCATCATTCACGACCAGGCTTTGAAGAGCAAAGAAAATGTCGACAAGGGACAGGATCAGCTCGTCGACGCGGCCAATCGTGGGGAGAAGAGCAAGCATCCGATGGCTACATTTATTTTTCTGAGTGCATTGACATTACTTTTGTTTAACTGGGTTCTTCCGTAGAGTAGAGATCTCTTAACCGTATCAGCGATTGAATTCAATAAAGCAAAATAATTCATGCCCACAACTTGATTGTGTGATCCCTACTTGCACTCAAAAGAAGGGCCGGATTTTGGACGATCTTTAAATCAAGAATTGAGTCGATGTGTCGATTTTCACATTTAGAAACACCTTGTCTATTGTACATCGGTAGCTTGCTGCTCTCCACCATACTGATTGGTCGGATCGATGGCTGCCTACAAAGGATTAAACGCGGGTTGTCACCCACTTGTTCAAAGCTCGGTGATGACTGATTTCTTTCCAAACCACTTACACAACTAGACTTGGATGCCGACTTAAGATCCCATAATCTTATCATGTTATCAGTACCTCCTGTCATCAAATACGAAGGCCCATGGGGATTGATGCATCCAGCCAAAGCAATAATGCTGTTGTTACCTGTTGATTTTCTTGATGTCATTTGAAGCGCCTCATTCAAGGATACGAGCCGCTTCCCTAACCGGCTCGGGATGTTGACACTTTCAAGATAAGGTACGGAAAGACAATCAGCAGGCAGGGCCAACTGGTCGACATACGAAAGGGACGAATCTAATACACGGCAACATTGGAGGCATCCGCCGGTTGATACGTCAAACAGAGAAGCTTCATTATTGTCGCACCCCATAAAAACATAAGGTCGAGATTCCTCGTCTTGGCAAGTGCCGATTGCATTAATAAGTCGTTTGATCGGACAGTCCCTACAATGGCGCCAGAGCTTCACCATGGTTTGAAATCGAACATCCCACAATGCTACATATCCTCTACTTGTACAGGCTATAACCCAGTTCCTGTCCTTTCCAACTTCCATATCAGTTAAGTATCCAAGTTCGGGTCGTAAATTTAACGCAAAAGGTTCTCGCGCACTCCTTATATCCAATGAGTGTATGTGACCTCGTTGAGATGCAAAGGCCAATACTGAAGCAGACGGGGTATTGAAATGGGAGACAGCTAACAATTCTCCTTCGCCCAAATTAATGTTGCGCAATGCACAATGCCCAGACACACGTGGCTTCTTTATTTGTTGGTTCTGGTGCGATGTTACCAAGTCGACTCTCCAAACGTGTAGAGATCCGTCACTTGCCGCTGTGGCAACTGAATTAGAGTGCTCTAAAATGCAGCAATCATTTATCCTGACAGCAGCATTGCCGTTTCCAATTTTATGACCTTCATATGTGAGACAACTGTGTATGTTACCACCAGAATCATGGGCTTGGCGTAGCTCGAACACTTTGCTCGTTCCGTCATAGCTCGCAGAGACAAAAAAAGTCTGATCCTCTGAAACCGCTAAGCGATTAACGGGCCCCAAATGTTCGGTCCCCGTACTACCAAGAAGTTTGTCTTCTTTTGGACACCAGGTATGCCTACTACCTTTGTCACTGCGAGCAAGACCAAGGCATGGCGAAAGGGGAGGTACATCTAAGGCAAGAATTTTACTGTGTGCGTGGGAGTTCTCTGGGACTAGCTGGTCAATGAATGCAGCAGATCCCCATTCTCCTTTGCATGCCGATTCTGCGATTCGGACCACTGGTCTGTTGAGAATACACGCTATGATATTGTCAGTAAGATCCTCTTTATTCCGAACATGACGGGCTAGCCGATTTTCATCGATCCTGTTAATAAGGATATGATTTGATGCTTCAGTTGGGAGTTCAATGTTGAGGTCATAAACTAGAGAGGGAAGCAATATGATTAGCTGGAAATCAAATGAGCCCGCCAGAACAAGTAGCCTGAACAAATGACGCACCTTTCTGAAGAGAAGCAAACCCAAGTGAATAAACTGGCGCACTAAGTTTGTGGTCTTTCGATGCAGCAAGGAGAAACGGTTCATACCTAGGAGGAGAGTAGTGATTAGGAGGGACAAGACGTGCAGTCAATAACGAATGGGACAGCAGTGTTGCAAAAATGTCGAGGTATATCTACATACCAATTGTAGTCGCTTTTTGCTACAAGCTCCACGGATATCTGGCTTGGCACTGAAAGAGACTTGGCAAGCTTGGTAGATATTTCAAAATCAGCCTGAAAATTTTCGAATAACCTCAGAATTACTGAAGTTTTTCTTATTGATGGAGATTTTGCACACGCAAGTAGGTGAGGGATTGATTCAAAGGTCGGCTTGTATTGTAGATACGGTGTCAATAGTTGGGCAATGAGTTCCGAATCCACAACACCTAGCACTCGCGAGCTCATACACACCAAAGAAGCTGCACACCTCCTCACAGTGCTAGATGGATGAATCAACAGCGGTCCGCATTTTTCAATCACGCCTTGTTTTTTACGACGAGATCTAGATGGACTTCTTCCGGACAATCCTGATGATCCAGCGATTTCGGATCCGAGAAGAGACATCCGCGTCAAAAGAGACAGCGAAACTAATGTGCTCAAGCATGACAGTGCTTCACATATAACCTGCTCAACATCGTCATTTATGGCTGTTTCGATGCAAGGGACAACGAATTGCTCAGTTGCTGATCTCCCAACAGATACGCAAACGCTGCACGAAAGACGAACTTAAGTTGGGTGCGGGTTTGAAGATAACGAATCGAAGTAATGTCGTAACTTACGATGGCAAATGTTTGCACAGTGCAGCTCGTAACTGCCAATCTTTTCTGTCATTCAAGAATGCAAGGATGATTGGAAGGATTTGGAATGAATATTCCACACCGAAAAAATTGCATAATCGTGGCAAGCCGAGTAACAGTGCTTGCTTGGACTGAGATGAGTGATCGGATGTATCAGTAGTGATGTGTATTAGCCACCTAAAGACGACTTCATGTAAACCGGCAACATCAGAATCATATGAGCTTGTAACCATGATAGACCGAGGAGATTGTGGGCTCAGATTAGATAGAGAAGTATGTCCATAAGCAGTGCTTTGCTTGCCAAGAAGATTGGCGGCAGTTTCTGGGAAAATGGGCGACCTGGCTGATGTGTTGTCGGGTGATGATACATCACGAGAGTTTCTTCCCGCAACTGCCTCGTACAATTTAACGGCGTGCCCAATATCGAGGAAACGCCTCGCAGTCTCTGCCAGCAGAGCGATATTTTGCGCGAATGCAACTCTCACGATTAGAGAACTATCTGTTATCAAATGTGCAACTTTCTTGAAGACGTATCGAGGGAAAATAGATGCATCCGATGGAGGGAACGTCGTCACAGCTGAATGAACGAAGTCAACAATCACAATTCAAATGAGCACTGAATAGTCTTGACTGATATTCGATTGTAATTTCAAGAAAATTTGCTCACCTGATAGTACAGATGAGAGAACGGAAATAGCCGAAGTACGGACGATTGGTTCAGGGTCATTAAGGAGGAAAGTTACGAATGGTACTATCCGCTGAAGTCGAATTTCATCGGATGAAAATATCGCAATACGATGCACTAAAACGGATGGATGAATTTACGACGACATCATTAGAGGTGGGATCTGGAAAAGATCTCGAATTGACCGGGTAATTTTTTCTTCGCAGCACTTACTCAATTTCAACGCAACAAACTTGGACGATGCGCGAAGAACATGACCTACGGAAGAGAAAACGACCTGTAGCAATATTGTGATGGATGATTGTGACGGAGAAGGTCTCGATTGCCAATCATTTCCACTCGAAGATTTAAAGACATGGTCAAGCATGGCCACCGGCACTATTTTATCCGTTTGGTCGGGATGCTTATCAGAGTTGGAATTGAATACGCCGGAGTCGAGTTGTTTCAGGAGGTCTTCGGTTTCCAAGAGGAGCTCGTCTACTGATAAATCTGATAAATCTATTCGCTTCGTTTTTTCCAAAGGCCTTGATTTTATTTTGGGCCGATGGACATCCGCCGTTGACGTCTCATAACGACGAAGTGTCGGCCCTACTACCCGCGAGAAGTATGCGCTCCCCCAGTCGTCGTCGACACCGACGGTCGCCTTCAGGATTTCGCCGTACTTCATCGCGACCAACGCGATACGTGCGTCCGGCGACATTATATGCGTCCTGAGGCGAAGCATGAACGGGTACAGCGCTGACCCGAAGCAGGGTGGGACCGGGGCGTGCGTCGGCCTCTCGCTCTTGGAATCGTCGTCTATAGTCCTAGTTGTCGAGCCGGCTGATTCAGCATTGGCGTTGGTGGCGGTTGAGGAGGAGAGGCGTTCAAGATACTCGACGGGCGAGAGCCTTGACGACGGGTCCAAGCTAAGCATGTGCCTAACCGCCGCTCGCATCTTCGACGATTCAATCTTGTCGAGCTTCTGTTTCAGCGATTGCGGGAGCGCGGTAGTCGCCTTCGTAACGCCGCCACGACGGTACTCCATCAGGTCGCCCAAATCCAGCGCCCGCTCGCCATTTAGAAAAAGTTCAACGAGGACGCAACCCAACGAGAAGACGTCCATTTCGGGCGTCAGTCCGTTCGGGAGAGACGACGAGGACGACGATGACGAAGTGGACGCGTCCCCGTTGGCGGCGAATTCCCCGGCGGAGCCATAAAACCTCTCTGGCGCAAGACAGCACTTCTTCTCGCCGTTGTTGCCGCCACTGCGATGTCCACCCCCCCCCCGCCCGCCACAGACGATCCGCCCTCTCCTACATCCTCCGCTCCTCCGCCTCCACCCCTGCCCTCAAACCAGTGTATCCATGGTCCGGGATCGTCGTCGGGCAATGCAACCGGCTTGTAGTGTTGACATCCAACATCAGACACGAAGACCCAATTCCAGCTTGTTAGGAGGACGTTCTCCGTGGTAAGGTGGCCGTGACAAACGCCTGCATCGTGTAGGGATTGCATCGCCCTTAGGAGCTGGTAGGCAATCCAATTTTTCTCGATGGGGGCTAGGAACGGACGTGAAACGAGACGGTCCGACAGTGACGCATGTGCGTGCTGTCGTAGGAGGTAGACGTTCCTGGACGCGGGGGACGTCGACGTTGGGGGGGTGTTGACGCCACCCATCGCGGGGCTGTTGGCGTTATTGCCGGATCCGACGATCCATCGTCCGTAAACCAGGGCGTGTGGATGAACGAATGGATCAGAGAGGAGAGAACGCAATCTCCTCAATTCGGCTTCACCCTCCTCGAGAATGCGACGCAGATGCGCCTCGCCTTTATCGCCTCGAACCACGAAGGCCTTGCACGCCACCTCGATCGTATAGTGCGACGACGACGACGACGACAAGGAGGAGGTCGCCGCGGCTTCCGAGGAGGAGAATGGCTGGGAGGGGGAGGGGGACGACGAGATCGTCGGCCCCGCCAAACCACTCACCGACTCGATCCGCGGTACGCGCACCCGTATCCTGTACGAGCGCATCATCCTGCCGCTGCCCGGCCAAAGCCTGCCAACGGACAATACCCGACAGCCGTCCCCACCGCCCAACGCCGACGGTGTTAGGTCCTTGACGAGGGACGATAGCAATGCGTCCCCTCCCCCAACACCAGACGGCGCGCCGTAGCCGTAGCCGTAGCCGTAGACGCCGTAACCGCCGCCGCTTGCTGCGTCGACGTTGTAGTAATGCCCCCCGTCGTCGTTCGGACCCGACGACCCACGTCCAGAGCCGAGGACCTGTATGGAAACGCCATCGTCGTCGCCGCTCTGGTCGAATCTAGACGACGAGGACGAGGACGAGGACGAGGACGAGAACGGCGAAGGCGACGTCGAGGAGGATGACATCGAAGAAGATGCGGCGCCGTCTCGCCGTTCGCCGTCACTAGCGTCGGAGGGGTTGGTGTAGTGGGCATCTCCGCCTCCGATGGCGGTCGACGTCGTCGTCGTCAGAGACGCGGGGGAAATGTCGGCGGTCGCGGTCAACGAAGACGACGAAGATGCCACGTGACGACTCGACGGCGGCGCGTTTCCCATTTCCCTCGAAAATGCGATCACTCCCAAACCTATCTCTCTTGAGAGTGTAGACGAAAGGCGCTGATTGCTCACGAGTTCACCGTTCTCATTGTTCTGTGATGTGGGACATTTCGGTCAGCGTAACACATATCGTAACACCTTGTAACACTGCGTAACAGCACAATAATAAAAGCGTAACGCAGCGACACACATCGTAACACAGCGTAATTTGCGGGAAAATCCGCGCCGCATTGAAAATTTTTCTCTCAACACTCTTTTTTAGAGAACACGTCGCGCCTCCGCCGTCCCACAGACAAACTGAGAGATAATACGATACCTATCGTACCTTATCTCAACCCAACAACACTGGGAGTGGTGCGTGTGAATATCGTACATACGTGTTGGGGCATAGCAAAGGTCCGTCATTGCTGCTTTGACCACACACGAACAAACGGATCTCATCCACTCCAACAACAACACATATTCCTTTTTTGTTTTCGCTCGAACATTTATTTTTTTATCATACTTAACACCGAAACCATGAGTGCCCTCGTGCAGACATACTCCGACTACTTCGTCGTGTCCCAAAAGAACGGCCTATCTCAATTCCAAACGATGACCGCCTACCTCGGGGGTAGCGCCTTCCAAACTGTACTCGACAATCCCGTAACGGCTTACCGTCAGCTCGTGCAACAATACGCGAAGGATGCGGCGGGGAAGGCCGTCGATCCTAAAGTAGCGAGCGCGGAGGCCACGGCCGTGTTCAAGGCCACGCCGGTGGCGGCGTGCCTATCGGGCCTCGTGCCGCGCATCATAGGGGTGGGATTCAAGCGAGTGCCCAAGTTCGGCATCCTTCTGGGCCTGTCCTTCTTCCTTGGCGAGGATGGCACCATCTCCCCCATAGCCGCATTCGGGGCGTCGATATTATCCGCGCCCTTCATCAACCCCATACGCATGATCGAGAAGCAACAGCGCGCGTACTTCAAAACGACAGGCGCCGAGAAGCCGATCATGGAAATTTTGCGAGAGAGCGCTAAACAGAACTTCATCCCGCTCTTCCGCGGATCGGTTCCGCTCATGGGACATTCATGCGCATCCGCCCTCCTTGGCCTCGCCGGTCAGCCCAAGTTGCAAAAGTATATTAAGGGAGAGCTATCCCAGTACGGAGTGGGAACGTTCACCTCCGGATTGCTAGCGAGCGCCGCAGTTACGCCCATCTACGTGGCTGTGACGAACCCCCTCTCTCGCTTAGAAGTTATCATGCAAACCTCGAAAATCGACGGCAAGGCCATAGGCGTCATCGAGGCATGTAAGGAAATGATCGTCGACTCCAAAACCTTTGGAATGCGCGGTATTTTTCGCGGTCAGGGATTGGGCATCGCCAAGGGCATTCTCAGCCTGACCGCCTTCCACCAGGGACGCATTTGGTTGACGGACGGATTCAGGAATCACAACATTAAAAATGGTAGCTACTCCCCCCCGGTCGGCTCGGCTTAAGGCGCATCAACATGCCAGGGAAGCTTTACGTTGAATTTTTGTGAATAGAAACGGTTTCATTTTTCGTCCCATGTGAAAGAGTGGGCGTAGTGCGATGATAATTAACTGATGAACATTAGCGAATGGGATGGTGAATCTGACGAAGTAACAACAATTATTGGGGATGAAAAAAGTGATTAGTAGTTAAACTTGTTATAATGAATGCTAGCTGTTCCTGTACGAGAATCCACTACATACTCAGTTTCCATTTCCATAATATATCGATACCCAGCTGGATTATATGCAACTTTGACTCAACTGGAGTACGAATGCAAACCACCGACAGGTGGCACAGATCTAGTTTCAACATGAACGTCTTTTTACATACCCACACTTGGATTTATTCTAAAAAGGAACAATCAGATTTACTGGGTGCGATTGTGCCTGAAGTATCAGGTAGGATTCAGTATCTTGAGTAATATACAAATGGCTCGAATATATTGTTGAGCGACAGCATCTGCAGATGTGAAAACTGAGCGAACCCAATTTTGATCCAGGTTTAATCTAGAAAGGTTGCCAAATTGTAAATCAACTCTATTACCTCTGGTGAGAGATGCAATGACAATATTCTACGGATTCTTAGCTGTGACAGATTCCAAACGACTTTGATCACTAGAGTAGAGTAAGTAGCAAAGATTAAAGTCAACATCCCTACATTCAAGATTTAAGAGACCGAATACAAGCTTGACAGGCATCCTCTCGAATTCGCGCACACCCGAGGGAGTCGAGTTACTGCTTACCCCTTAGTTGCAATGATTTCCTTTATCAACCTTAGATTCACTTTTGCCATCAAAATTTGCGTTTCCTTCTCCCTGACGTACTCGTCGTACTTTTTTTGCAGCAAGGCAAACATATCCTTGAAGGACGCCTTCAGCTCTTCCTTGTCCTTCTCCATGCCCTTTATCTTATCGTCGAGCGCTTGGTACGACATGGCCATATACGTTTCCATCTCAATGCGCGTATCGTGAGGGCAGGCATCCAATCTTCCCGGATTGCATTTAGGGACCAATGCATTCGCGGCGAACGATTTCATATCCTCGAACGTCTTTTCTCCACCGTACTCCTCGAGATATATCCCACCCAAGCTCGCGTCGCCGTAAAGTAATGTGGGCAGTCCGACGATTTCGAATCTAACGCACAGGTCCTTGCCCCCGGGTGAGTCTGAACAATCGATGCTTCCGATGAGAATGTCTTTATTGTTGCCTTTGACCATGTCGTCATTATCATCCCCATCGTCTGTCGGCCCACGATAGTAGGATGCCAATTCATCCCACGCCGCGGATATGGTCTTGCAATGCGGACAGTACGGACTGTAAAATTTTATGAATACCAATTTGCCCTCGGTCAATTCGTCGAAGTTGTCGGACGTGAGAACGACGCTTCGTTCGGACGATCGTGCATTGTCGATGCTCGTCGGATCTCGACCTGGTGGCTCGTAGGTGTAGGCATAGGCATGTGAGACCCGCTCCCGCGCGGTGCCAAGGATGACCACCCCCAGGAGGAATCGTGGATGGAGGAAGAACGAGTGCATCGTCTGATATGATTTGGGCCCCTCGCGTCGCGATGTTCGTGCACCGCACTATGACTCTTTTAAGGCGAGCGCAAGTGAGAGATACCTCGCGTTGGAGTGAAGTGAGCTGGAAATAAAAAATAGTGTACCATACCTCTACTATCATCGTCGTATGCTCGGCCGGCTGGGATGGTATCGTATCGTACCATAGGTACCATACGATAGGGCAACAGAAGCAACCCAAGCCAAGCAAGGGCAACGGTCATTTTTTTTGCGCGGGCGGAAAAGCTAAAAAGGGGGGGGTATCGCCATACTTATTGTTTTCTCTCTTTTTTCTTTCAGACCACCCCAACCCCCCCCGGCCCCCCGAAAAATTATCCCATTCGTTTTTTCGAGACACAAACCATATTTTACTACGTAATACGACCAAAAAGGATTGATCGAGAGAGTCAAGAGCCCCCATCGCATTCCACAGAGACAGAAGACACGAAACGAAGCTCCATGCCTCTTACTCGTCCATAATATCATCTCTCCGGCCTCCACCCATTCGTCGACCGCAATCCGAATCCGTCACATCCGAACATAATATAAATGCGGGAGGGCCCTGTCCTCATCCACCCCGGCCCCCCTTCCCGAATGGACCCGACCGCGGTTCTCGTCGGTGCCGACGACGACGACGAGGACGCCACCGTCGTTAACGAATTCGACGTAGACGAGGAGGGTTTCATAGATGTCGGCATCACGAATATTGACGATGACGTTGGCGATGGCGATGGCGATGGCGGTCGCGGCGACATCCTCGCGGGGGGGGGGGGCGTTAGATGCGGCCACGGGGGAGGGGGGGGGGGACTTGCCGGGGGCGACGTCGACGACGATGCCAAGTCGGATGGCGATGATTCGGAGGCGTCGTCGTCATCGTCATCGCCTCGCGGGGCGGAAATGGCGATGGCATCTCGCCCCCCCCCCCCTCCTCCCAATCCGACGTTCGCGATGATGAGGTCCCGACTACGGATGAAATCGGGGGGGGGAACGTCGGTGGGTGGATACTCGGACGATAGCGGCGGGAGGTCGTCTCGGTCGCGATTGTGCCTCAAGAGGAAAAAATCCAATATCGGCGGCGGCGGCGGCGGCGGCGGTGGCATGTACGAACGTATAGACGACGACGATCGACATCGCCGGCGACGTCGTCCCTCCGCGGCGAAGGCGGATTCAGGCGCGGACGACGACGACGACGACTACGATTACGACGACGGAGTCCCACCGTCGCATCATCCCGTCCCATCCGCCGTCGGTGGCGGATCGGCCGCGGCCATGGGATGTGGCAAGGTACGAAGGTTCTGCATCGATTCGTCCCGACAGGTACTGCGCACCACCGTATCGGTAATGAACTTCGTCGCTAGGATACTGCTCTGGGGCAGTTTCATCGCGATGATTGTCGGCGTGGTATGGTACAGTCGCGAGCTCAAGATGAACGGCACCGACTCGCATCTCATCGCCTGGTTCTCGGCGGGGGCGTTCGTATTGCTGGGATTTCCCATCGCGATGTGCGGTATCATCATGCATCTCAAGAATTACTACCAACCGAACGTGCAGTGCTACGTCGTGCGTATTTTGTGGATGGTACCCATATACTCCATCGAATCGTGGCTGTGTCTAAGATTTCACACCTACGCGATATACGTCGAGACGTTGCGCGACTTTTACGAATCGTTCGTACTGTTGAGTTTCTTCCAATTCCTCGTCGAGGTCCTGGGGGGGGAGGAGGCGTTGATCCTGATCCTGAAGGATAAGAGTCCAACTCGCGGAGCGCATATATGGGGATTGGGATACTGCGTGAGGCCGTGGGTGATGGGACAGCCCGTATCGTCCCTGCCCCACACGCCGAACAATAAGCCTCGCGGTGGTGGACCAATATCGCCGCAGCGTGTCTCCAAGCGCGTTCGTTGGACGTCTCCCTTCTTCGTACGGTGTAAATTTGGAGTATTGCAGTATGTTCTGCTCAAATTTACGTCCGCCGTCTTCGTCATGTTGCTGGAAATGTATGGACTGTACAAGGAAGGGGACTTCACCCCCCGTGGGGGCTACCTGTACATATGCATCGTGACGAATCTGAGTCAGTGTTGGGCGCTTTACTGCCTCGTCTTCTTTTATTACGCATTGAAGAATGAGTTGGGCCCGATCCGGCCCGTGGGAAAATTCATCAGCGTAAAGGCCTTGGTGTTCTTCACCTGGTGGCAGAGTTTGGGCATATCCATCCTGTTTCAAATGGGCATGATCCCGCACTACACATCCTTCGATAATGGCAGGGAGTGGACGTCAGAGGCCGTCGCGAAGGGCTTGCAAGACTGGCTCATTTGCATAGAAATGTTCGTCGCCGCAATAGTGCATACCTTCGTCTTTCCCCACACGGATTATCTAGAGCCGTTGGGGATCGTGCAGCGTGCGGGCCATCATACGCCAAACGGAGTCAGGCGACTCGGGAGGAAGGGCCGGCATGGATATCGCAGGGGCGATGACAAAAGTGCGTGTAGTAAAAGCAGTGGTGAAGGGGAATATGGGGGTAGTTGTGATGTAGAATTAGGGCCATTAATCTCGCCTTTGGCATCCCAGGAAGGAAACGAGTTTGAAACTCATACTGGTGACTGCAGCACAGTATACGAAGCTGACGACAAAGAGAGCACGGGCGGTGAAGTGAAGAACGAGGATGGTCTACAGGATCAAAGATTTGTTTCTAGATCACGACATGAGCGACAAGGATTCGTTCGTGCATTATTAGATAGTACTCTGCTACCTCGTGACGTGTTAGACGAAAGTGTTGGGATATTTAAGGGCGAGTTTAATGTGGAGAAGAAGACACTCTTGCAACATGCGGCAACTTCTGATGAATACGATTTATTTTCGAGGTCGTCGAAGCGTCAAAAGGCCAAGTCACGGACCGCAGCCAGCCCCTCTGCTCCAAAGAAGATCATCGAAAGTAAGATCCACACATGAGTTGCTGTCCCTGATTCCGTGCTTCTCAATGATTAGCGGTGCAATGTGATGCAATTAGAGTGCAAATATTATTTTAATCTGAGGGAAAATAAATGAATTTACTGGTAGTTAGAGTTGGAATATTGTACCATACATACATACCGTAAATAGTAGTAGGTCGCAACAAATTAAGGCAGGGTCAGGCCTCCCTTGCAATCGACCTTTTTTTCGACCGAATTACAAATTATTGCCAAGAACCTTATGGTCCATCTTTTGGACTGCCTCGTTCCTTGCAGTGGACTGATTTTGCTGGATTTGTTTTTTGTACGTTCTCTTGTTGCCTTGAAATTAGTACTTCATCTGGCGCTCTTGCCCTCTCCCTCTCATTCCTTTCCTCATCATCCCACATCTCCATGCCATCGCATGATATCATCAGTGTGCTTGCAGTAGCTGTTGGGGAACCTATCATCCATCGGCGTGTCAAGAGCATGGGCAAGCTTAGTGGCATCACAGCCACATGCGCTGGTGAACATGTCCAAAAACGCGTGCATGATCTCAAGCAAACCCTGAATGAAATCCAAAAGAAGCATGAGAAGCAGAACCACGATCTGCCAGTCATCCCCAATACCCCTTCTCATGCAGCCATGTATTTAGCGTGCAGTGCAGAAAAATATGCTGCTGTTCCCCAACCAGAGGTACTTCCTGTCTGTGCCCCTCTTGTACTAATGTCAATTAAGGACAGCCACAAGGACCATGCATTATGTGTCCGGTTGCTCACCCAACTCATCATACTGCTATGTATGCCCCTGATCTGCTGGAAGATCTCAAGCATTTGGGAACTCATCAAGCTGGGTGTACTGTTTCTGAGAAGTTGGCCTTTGGGTTACCTCCGAGGCCTGAGGGAGATGACGATGATGACAATGATGACAAAGCATTAAAGTGCTCATCAATGGGGAAAGAGCATATGAGGGCTCAGGTGGACAAGCATAAGCAGGAGGAGGCCAAACTCCAAATGCCAAATGCCCAGTGTGTTGAAGATGCCAGCATTTTGGCAATCAAACAGGAACACAGGTTGGCCCCAAAAGGTAGTGAACCTTTTGATGTCATAAAAGAGGATGATGAGGATGATTTTATCTGTGCCACCAAAACAAGGATGGGACTGAACATTCTATTTCTCTTTGCATTAATTGCAACCATGGAGCTCACGTGTTTTGTTCCAAGTTTTTGTATAATCAGACTCTTGTTGAGGAAGAATTCTACATTGAATCAAAGGACTTCTGCATCTCCAGAAAGCGCAGGATCAAGAACACACCAATGCATGAAAATGCATCAATTACCTTCTGTTCCCTTTGTCATCATTATATGCTGATAAAGAAGAGCAAAAAGCTTGTATCAAATAAGAAAGGACCCACTGCTCCTAAGAAGACACCAAAGCATACCATGTGTCATGTGCTGTTATTATTGAACTTAGGAGACTGTGTTTTTCATGCTCAAAGCTAAGTCTTTGCCAAGGTGGAGAAGACACACAAAACCACAAAGGAAGCCCACATTGAAGTGCAATTTTATGGCTCTGACTCAAAGAGGATCCTCAAAGGTACCTGTGTCATGCTTATTGATGGAGATAATGCCTTTGCTGCATTGTATAACATTTTGGAAGGCAAGAATGGTCAAGAGCTAACAACTCTAAAAGCATCCTGTTGTGGTAAAGACACTTTGTCTGCTTATGTTGCTGGAGTTAATTTCTTGGCTGGAAATGTCAGTGACGTGTCAGGGATTTCCCCCCCCCAAAACGACAGACATGCCAACATGTCAGTGCAATGTTGCCAACACGACACAGACCATGTCGGCAACATTGCACCGTGTCGGCTCGTCAGACACCATGTCGGTGTCATGTCGGCTTGTGTAAATTGTGACATGTCGGCACATAACGGTGGTGCAGGCAATGAGATGATGACGACAACAACAGCGGCGGCAGCGGAAATACAACAATCAAATAGACACAGAAGAGGAGGGGGATTGTAACGGCAATGACAATGGCGACAACGATGGCAATGACGACGACAACGATGGCAATAGCAACAACAATGACGATGACAACAGGCACAGACAGCAGACAACAATCACTAAGTAGAATCACGACGACAATAACAACGACTACCACTACTACTAATACTACTATGACTACAACTATGTCTAAGAGCACGGCGGTGGGGGTGATGGTGGCAGCAGCCTGGCATGGCATGGAGGCGGTGGCGGCGGGGGCACGGCGATGGCAATGGTGGCTGCGGCAGCATGGTGACAGCGGTGGCACGGCGACGGAAGCAGCACGGCGGTGGTGGTGGCGGCGGGGGCACGGCAACGCAGGTGGCAGGGCAGGGGAGGCGGCAACGGGAGGAGGCGTTCTTGAGATGTTGTTTGTCGTGCTCTATGGGTCCTCTTTTTTTGGGTTTGCAAGCCGTCACATGGGAATTAGATAGTGCCCTCTTTTTTGTCGTCTGTCTTTGGTCCGTCTGTGTCGGAAAAACGCGACACAAAAGTGTGCCGACACAGTTAAAACCATGTCACCAAAATTGGCCTTTCGGGGCAAAAATTGGCGACATTTCGCCTTGTCGCCGACATGTCGCCGACATTACCAGCCAAGGCTGTACTTAGCCACTGCCACTACTGCCTTCACCTTCCCCTTTTCATTTGAAGGGGGTGAGTGTTTTATCTTATTGTGATTGGGATTTTTGCTGATACTAGTAATTTTACTAGCTACAGTAGTTTTAATTGGACTGGAGGGAGTAACACATATATCTAATTTAGATTTTTGTTGCTACGGGATCCTACAGGACTACCATACCCTTTATCCTATTCCGAGTTGAAATCACTTGAGTCACTGTATTCTTGGCAACATTTCTTCTTTTGTGAGCTTCTGGGTCTTTTCGACAGCTTTCTCAAGTTTCGAGAAGCATTCTATGAACTGTACGAAGGAATTTGCATGGTCTTTCTTACCGTTACCATGGCGCTTTTGTCCAATGGCTGCTTTCTTGCTGAAACCATTCTTAAGGGTTCCATCCTTCTCCTACTTATGGCACTCACGACCGGTATTGTGGGTCGCATGCGCACCCCCATGTTTCTGGCACAGTGAACAGCTTTTCTCAACTTTCACCTTCTTGGGAATTCAAAATTCATGGAATTAGTACCCTTTTGTTTACCTTTTCCAGTGGCTTTCTCAGTACTTTCCTTCACAGCCTTTTCCTTGGTGTTGGAATTTGCTACACATTTTTCAATGTTCTCAAGAACACCCTATAGCTTCCTAATGCTCTGGGGAAGTGAATCCTGCGTAAGATCATACTGATCCTGCCAAGACTTGGGGCACATGTGAAGGAGAAGATTCACTAGTTCAGCCTCCTCGAAGGCTT
>JALLPB010000373.1:0-16862 GCA_036939975.1 Cyclostephanos tholiformis | reverse complement strand
TATTTGCGCAAATAAAGGCTTGCGCCGTTCATAAAGCGCAAAGATTTGCGCTGCGTAGCCTCTAAGACCACTCAATTGCACTTGGAACATTGGTCATTACCCCATTATTTTTGCAAAAGTTAGGGGCATTACGTCCGGACTTATGATTAAGTCTGGTAGGTACTTCTTTCTCGAGGAGCTGCCTCTAGGTAGGTAGAGTACACCATATACGATAGGACTAGAGAGAGAGGCAGTGGCAAAGAGGAGCACAAACGATGACGTCGCCGAGAACGATCCGCGAGGATGGGACAAGCGCCGCCGAGTCCAAGACCCTTGGCGAACTCCTGTCAATGTCAACGAGCGGCGTTATCGAATCGGCCCTATCGTCCGCCGGCGCCAGCATCTCGCTCCCGCCGCCAAGCGGCCGAAACGACGACGACGACGAAAACGATAGTCGCCTAGATGTCGGCCTCGGCGACGACCCCGCCGACGCGGCGCTGCTCGCGGTCGAGGATGCATTGGCCTGTCTCGGCGTCATACCGTCGAGGTCATCCGAGGTGGAGCAGGTTTGGCACAGGGATGTGCCGTCGAGCCTATTCCAGCCGCCGAGGTACCGCCCGCCACTCACGACGATCATGCCGAGGACGAGGCTGCCGCCCGGCGCGAGGGTCCTATCATCGCGGGGCGGTGGCGGTTGTGTTGGTGGTGGAGATGAAGACGATGGCGACGAGCTGGTGGAGGTGTGGGCTCATTCGCTGATCGGGACGACGTCCGGTCGGGACGGCGTTGCGATAGAAGGAGGGGGGGGGAGAAGCAACAAGGACGATCCTCGAGGGCGTCCCCTCGGCGGGAACCTATCGTCCAAATTGGTCGAGTATACGAGGGGAAGAATTGGCGTACGTCGACCGTTCAAACCCGGGGGCATGGATGACAATGAGGAGAGGTACGGAAATCACGACGACGGTTACGACGATGTCGACGTGAAGAAGGAGAACGTCGAGCGAAATCCATTCCTTTCGGAGGAGGCCACGAGGAACGCTCGACGGGCTTTGACCATCGGTTCGAGGAGGGCGATGGAGGAGGGGATACTGATCACGGCGCCCCCGGGGGTTTCGTTTTCCGTGGGCCTGCGATACGAGGACGTATTCGACGACGATGGAGATGATCCCCGCCGATCGATGAGTAGTGCCGACGCGGACGCAACGACGGGGACGGTGGACGTCGAGGGGGGGGGGGCGGTTAGTACCGCCGCCGTCTCCGCCCGGCTCCCCCTCGCCTCCACCCGTCCCGATGCGGGGACTACGTGGAATAGAAGTTACTTCGACGATGATTCGCTCTTCGGCGACAGCAGCAGCGAAAGCGAGAGCGATGACGGGAGTGACGACGACGACGATGGCCAGGGTGATGGCGAAGGGGGGAAGGACGA
The DNA here is from genome assembly GCA_036939975.1 of Cyclostephanos tholiformis. NCBI lineage: Eukaryota > Bacillariophyta > Thalassiosirophyceae > Thalassiosirales > Thalassiosiraceae > Cyclostephanos > Cyclostephanos tholiformis. The sequence continues at coordinate 15,457 of JALLPB010000373.1, read as the reverse complement.
ATCCGACGTAATTCGAAAGGCCAAGGACATGACGGCGCACTGCTCATTGCCCGCATCAACGCCGGTGCCCCAATCCCCCATCGACGATGTCGACGCCCTCCTGTTCGAACTACTGTCATTGGAACAACCGAAATCGTCCTCATCGTCGACGTCCGCCGTCGTTTCGATCCACCCTCCCGTGTCGTCCGGCGGCGGAACAACCTCCAAGAATGATTCTAAGACACGCAAGTCGTGGGCAGTCACCGACTACATACCGATATCGTCGAATTCCGACTTTCACGCACTCCTTCCCAATCCCGCCCTGACGTTTCCGTTCGAGCTCGATGATTTCCAAAAGCAGGCAGTGCTACGACTCGAGCGTTCGGAATGCGTCTTCGTCGCGGCACACACGTCAGCGGGTAAGACTGTGTGTGCGGAGTATGCAATAGCCTTGGCAATGAAGCACTGCACGAGATGTGTATACACATCCCCAATTAAGGCGCTTAGCAACCAGAAGTATCGTGATTTTCGGAACAAATTCGGCGATGATGTGGGTTTGATAACGGGCGACATGCAGATAGGCGCGGATGGTAGCTGCTTGATCATGACTACTGAGATTTTAAGGAGCATGTTGTATCGTGGGGCGGATTTGATACGGGACATTGAGTGGGGTGAGCTTCCCTGTTTTATTTTTGAAAGCAAAATTTGCTTTCGCTCAATGTTCTGGCTTAACTTATCCTCCTGCTTTCAATAGTGATATTCGATGAGGTGCACTACATCAATGACTCCGAGCGTGGGGTTGTATGGGAGGAAGTTATAATCATGCTGCCAGACTATGTCAACCTAATTTTCCTATCCGCAACCACTCCCAATACAATAGAGTTCTCCGAGTGGATAGGCCGGACCAAGCGTAAACGGGTTCACGTCATCACTACCAACTATCGGCCAGGTATGTCCTTTCAATGAAGTTGAAATTCGTGCTGAGAAAAGATGCTGCATCGTCAATTATCTCCTCTTAATCTCACCCATCATCTTTCCTCTACCAATTAGTTCCCCTATCTCATCATCTCTGGGCAGGCAACAAATTGCACAATATAATGGAGGGGAGACAGGGTTTCAATCCGAGCGGATATGTCGAGGCGACGATGGCGCTACTTCCCACAGCGGCTCGCATTTCCGCGGAGAAAAAGGTCGAGAAGGGAGGAAGTAAGGGTTCTAGTAATGGTCGAAAGCCGCCGGCGGTAGTGAGCAGGCCAACAACTGGCTCGAAAATGTCATCTTGGCAACAGCAGGGAGGTAAGCAGGAGTGGATATCTCTAGTCAGATTCTTGGAACGGGAGGAGATGACGCCAACCGTTACCTTCTCATTCTCCAAGAAAAAATGTGAAGAGACCGCTGATATGCTACGATCTCTAGATTTGAACACTGCGGCCGAAAGGAACCTCGTCCAGTCATTTGCAATCCAGACGGTCGCTCGCTTGACTCCGAACGACCAATGCCTTCCGCAGGTGGTAAAGACAGTTGAAATGGTGAAGCGCGGTATTGGGGTTCACCATGGTGGTTTGCTTCCTATCTTGAAAGAGATGGTCGAAATCCTCTTCTCCCGAAACCTGATAAAAATATTATTCGCGACTGAAACGTTTGCGATGGGCGGTGAGTGCGTAATTCATCATTGAATCCATTATTGTTGTCATCCCATTCACACTTGATTTTCTGTGAAAAGTCAACATGCCCGCTAGGAGCGTCGTGTTCGCGGGCATTCGAAAGCACGATGGCGCACAGTTTAGAGAGCTCCAACCCGGAGAATATACGCAAATGGCCGGGAGAGCCGGGCGAAGGGGCCTTGATAAGGTGGGGACAGTCATCTTGTGCTGCTTTGGCGACACACCACCGCCACAGACTTTGCTTAGAAACATGCTTACGGGATCCAGTACCAAGCTTCAATCACAATTTCGACTCACATACACGATGATTTTGAATCTATTGAGAGTTGAGGATATGTCCGTTGAAGGTATGATAAAGAGATCTTTCAGCGAGTTTGGTGAGTATCGATTGAATCTTCTCTTCATATTGTGGACTTTACTCGACATTGATAACCTGACCTCATATTCCTTTTTTTGTAACCTCAAGCAACTCAACGTGCGCTGACAACGAACGAATACCCAAAGTTTCTAGCCCGTGGCACCAAGACTCTTTTGAAGTTAGATGAAGAATTCAAACACAATGCAGACACTCGCGTCGGGTGTGAAGACGTGGAGGAATATTTTTTCGCGTGCAGAAATGTTCTGTCATTGAGCAAGAAGTTACTGACATATATCCTCCCTTCCGGCGGAACGGGCGGCGGCGCACTCGTGACGGGGCGCATTATTCTTGTCACTTCAGCTCGCAAGCATAAATATGTACGCACGCCCGCACTTGTATTAAAACCTCCAGATGTATCATCTAACACCAGCGGCAATGACGATTTAGTATGCATTTGCATGGTATTGCTACCGCAAAGCTTCACTCACTCATCAGATGGTGCTAATAAAAAGGAGGCGAACTTTGGCACTCTAAATTATGTTGGTGAAAGCCAAGGTCGATCATTTGCCGTCCATGCACTTACTCTAGACGAGATATTTCTTGTTTCGGCCTTGAAATATAAGATTGACTCAAAAGTTTTCTATAGAGAAGACGCTTCAAAGAACACTCGTGAATTGCCAGCCTTTGGAAATCCTTTTGCGGGTACCAAAACGATGAAAGATCGGCACGTTGGTATCAACGATGACAATCCTTTTGCAGGGATGATAGCCCGCGGCAAGAAGGGAGAGACTTTATCGCAAAGTAAAGGCGTTGGTCTGTCTCAAGGAGCACAGCTAGTTGATGATGCAATGTCGTATCTCGTTAACGCAGAAAAGGCGGAGTTGGATTCTGGACTTTCTTTGTTGGATTTACGAGACTGCGCAAAGAACATGCATCAAGCTAATAGCGCAATAGAGTTCGGGTCTGCTTTTGATAGGCTGCAACATGACGTTGCCTTTACGAGACAATTTCGATCACATTATCATCCCAGTCTTGAAAGTCACTACGTAATAGTTGATAGGAAAGAAACGTTGAGATCCAGAGTCAAGATTCTTCGTCATTTGTTATCAAATGAATCTCTTCAATTATTTCCGGACTTCGAGATGCGAAAGGCTATGTTACAATCACTTGGCTATGTTGATGAAAACGATACAGTTTGTCTAAAAGGTCGTGTGGCATGCGAAGTGAATACATGTGAGGGTCTCATCGTAACTGAAATGGTGTTTGGGGGGATGCTTAATGAGCTTGAACCACCGGAGATAGTAGCACTGCTGAGTGCTCTGTTATTCCAAGAAAAGACAGATGACGACATAGGTTCTGACCTCCCAGAGAGGCTCATTTCTAGCTGCGAAAGGATGAAAGCTATCGTCGTTAACTTGGGCCAAAGGCAAAAAGATTTTGGGTTGCCCGTGGATCCGCTTGAGTACTGTACGAGCATGCTTAAAATGGGTCTGGTCCATGTCGTTTATGAGTGGGCATGTGGTGTTCCCTTTAGTTCAATCTGTGAATTGACAGATGTACAAGAGGGCTCCATCGTTAGGTGCATCACTCGGTTAGATGAACTTTGTCGAGAGGTTCGCAATTGTGCTCGAGTAGTAGGAAACCCCACTCTCTATCGAAAGATGGAAGCTGCGAGTGAGGCTATCAAAAGAGATATCGTTTTTGCATCTAGTCTTTATGTCAATTAGATATCGTATGACTGATCCGGAAAATGATTTGGCTTTTTTATCCGAATTAAACGATAAAAGAGTTGTCAATCATCCATCGTATCTTCGTTATAAGTTCCAAGTTTTTTCTTCACTTCGATTATCTGGCATTCAATGGCCTCCAACTCATTTTCATCATCATCACTGTCGCCAATCGAGTTTTCTAAATCTTGTTTCACCTTGGTCAACATTGATAAGGCAGTCTCCAAATAGTGATTAGCTGAATCCAAATTGGACGGCGTGCAAGCCATGAACGCACATCCAAGTAAATACCAAACTTCAATTACTTCATCGTCCTCGGCCAAAAGGCTACCCAACACTTGGATTGCCGATTCAACACATTGATTGCTCGTCTCAAGCGAATAAGAATCAAAATTTTTTATCAATGATGCACATTCTAACATGATTTTTGCCGTCTGACAGCGGAAGTGGTATTCGGGGAGTGAGGATGCAGCTTCAACGTCTACAAATTCACAAGATTTTTCCTCAAGCTGTTCAGTATCAGTATTGGCCAACCCCACTAACGCCGACATAGCCTCACAGCCCACCTTCATTCTATCGTACGCCTTCAATATACACTCCAGTGCCTCTGGAACTCTCGATTGGCTCAGACGGAAGTTTGCCATGGTTTGCAACGCATCCGGTAGAGGCGGGCCTATGTGACCATCTGCGCTATTTCCGCCTTCACAATGATAATCGCTAGACGAAGCATCGTCTATTGCAAGTGCCGATGTTAGCACCGCCTCACACGAAGACTCTGCGTCGGGTTCGTCACAAAGATCGGTGAGGTAGAGTTCAGCAATTGAGCAATAAGCCGCACAAAGTTGTCTCCTGTGGAAATTCGACAGCAATGCAATATGGATATCAGAAAATGCATGGGCTGATAACTTTAATAAGGCATATAATCACCTTGTTTCAACAAGATACCGCCCCACACAGACCGTGTCCAGCTCGTCAGACCCCACCACCGCCAAGATATTTGCTCCGTCTGCAGACGATGCAGCAGAAATACCTTTGAGGATACGAGCAGCTCGTTCCAGTTCACAAACGCCCGTACGAAACGATTTCAGTGCTTCCATACCCGAACATAATTGTCCAAGATATAAATACAAACCAGCAATTCTTTCACAAGATTGTGCGACATCGAGAGTACAACTCCCCTCGTCTACTGCCATTTTATCACCTCCGATATTGCCCATCGACAATGCCGTTTGTGAGTTAGGATCCAATAACTCGATGGCATCCAGGAAATCAGACCGAGCACCTTCAACATCGCCATTCGATGCTTTGATCTCGCCCATTTTCCCCAATACGGCGGATAATGTCGTTTTGTCCCGATCATTGTCATGCGCAATATTGGTACCATCGCCGGCGCCGTCGCTAGTAGCGGTACTCGGCACACGAATCCGAGTTCTCAACACACCCGATGCATAGCTAAATAATTGCAACGCGGTGTCCAAGTCGGACATTTCCATCGCCGATTCTGCCTGGGTCAAAACGTCCTCGAGGGGAATGGGCCCATTCTGGCCCTCATTGTTAGTGCCGTTACCAGCGCCGTCACGGTTTCTGCGCGACTTGTTCTTCTTGGCGTTACTCGACGACTTTTTCTTTTTCCCTCCTGCCATGATGATGCGACAAAATAATGAATATTATGGCAACAGTTTTAGTGATAGAGTTAGACGGAATGGATGGAATGCGTTGATGGAGAGTTGCTTTCAGTGTGCGAGACACCTTCATGTTGGACGACGGACGGACCAGGCGATTGGCTTGTGCTCAGCATACAAAACTAAAAAGAAAATTGATGCAGTCGTTCGTCTATTATTCACTCGATTTTGCTCTGTTTCGGGGCCGGCCGAGGAAGGCAGTTGGGATCTTCTACTTGTGTCCTTCTGAGATAACTAATAACAATGAACAAACGATCGGGTTTGGTGAATGATCGAGGGTGCCTCGCCATCGATGATGGTGTAATCAGCACCTGTAGCATTAGCTGCTGCTATCTGAGATGCGCCGCTGACGTTATTGCTCGCACCAAGTCCAACGATTGCGTTAGGGTTTATCATATTGATGCTGGAGATTCACATCAGAGCGCTCCACTGTTGCCAACAACTGCAAAACTAAGTTCAACAACAATCGCAGGCGAATCAGCGCAAAACACGCCAACAACCGACTCGCTACTACATGGTGACAATAGACTGCAACGTCGAAAAGAAAAGAAACGCAGGAAAAAGGAGATTCGTATGCGTGCGATTGAAGAGGATACACCTATGATACAATCTATGAGGGTTACTTCCACCACATTTCATCATCTATCCTCATCGCTAACGCAAAATAAATTCACTCAAAGCATGTCAACATCAGTTTCACTCTCAACGCCTCACCCACGATCCATCGTTCATGTCAAACCTCTTATAATATTGGATCTCAATGGAATTTTGTGCCATCGTATTCGTCGGACAAATAATGCTACAGCAGCGTCGAACTCATCCATCTTCCGACCATCTTGTGGAAACATTTCGAATACTGATGTAATTCCGAGGTCAGATCTACATGAATTCTTGACTTTGCTACACGAAAATTTCTGCCTTGCGGTATGGACAAGTGCCACTCGCAAGACGGCTAAATTATTAGTTCAAGCATTATTCCCCGAGGAGGTAAGGGAGCGTTTGCTATTTACATGGCATCGCAATTTTTGCTGTCTGGTCAAAAGCTGTGGTTCGGACAGTGTCAGTGGTGGCGATGGAGCGAGCGCACACCATAATCGGCGTACTACATCCAATGACGCCATTCACATCCTTCACGAATCGCTTCCCATCACAGAGGGCCTGATGGCGTCACGGTTGAATGCACACAATAATCGATCTTTTGGCGAGGCAGAAAATATACAAGAAGCTACTGACAGCCATGAATCGAGATCTACGCCAACCAACGACCATGATAATCTCACTGCCATCAAATCCTTATCCAAAGTATGGTCTGCCTATCCACTGTGGGACGAAACCAACACGATTTTGCTGGATGATTCTCCAGAAAAGTGTCCGGACCAGTTTCGAGGGAATGCACTGCACCCTCGTGCAATATCTGGGACTGTTACAGCATGTGTGAATGAGAATAGGAATCACGAATCAGATGGAGGTACAAAGATTGCTGTAGACGATCCAAGGCTAGGCGACGATTCATACCATATAATAGACGACGACGAGGCGAATCAAAAAATGCAGCGTAATTTTTTTCAACTTCTCGCTAATTACTGGGAGCAGTCAGCATCACCTCCTACGCAAAATTTAATAGAATTTCTAGAGGAGCACGCCGACAGTTATAACATGCGACGGAAAATACCATATGGTCTTTAAAGAGATGGGAGAGATATTCCCGTTAATCAGGATATTCTTCGTTGTTCATTCCTTAAAAATATTTCAAACCATTCTCCTCTGCGTAACCCCTGTGTGTCTCAAACTCTACCCCCGGCGCATCCCAACCCTTTGACCTTAGATTTTTGGCCAAATAATTGATTCTTTTTGCATTGACACCGAAGTCCAACTTTAATGAAGGAAAAAGGGCGAAAGGATGAGAGGATTACTTTACCGGAGAATGGATGAGTGTGTACAAGAAAGAACTCACATATCCCAGGCGACTACTGGAACGGACTTGTACGGCATTCTTATCCTTATCATCATCGATGAATGCGAATTCCAAGTCATCAATGAATCCATTCTTAAGACTTTCGAATTGTACATACATATAACCAGCTTTGGGATCAAATGTAACAATATCAAACCCGCCACCATCAATATTTGATTGGCCGGGTTCGTACGCCATCAAGACATCGTATAATTGCCGAAAGGCTTCTTCATGGGACGAAAACAGTTTTGCAGGCCATTTGAAGGGCGGAATGTTTGAATCAGACGAATCCTCGATGTTATCAGTGGAGCAGAAGCAATTCGGGGCTAGGAAATTTATTGCAACATGTGTGTCAAATATATTAGACAGGAATATCTAACAACAGATAAAAGTATCTCACCAGAGCCACACGGACTTAGACCGATGTATTCTTCGCCTGCCGTATTTTTTCGGACAGCTACCCCTAGTCCTTTTGGCTGTGAATCGTACGGATCAGTACAGCGAATGATTGCAAACTAACAACGGCGGAAGTAGCCAACAACACACACCTTAGATCCCCGTTGTTTAGGACGGTCATCATACTGGTTTGATATTTTGTTTGGAAACGCCAATGCCTTTTCGGGCGAGGCAATGAATCCATCTAATATCGCTGCCGTCCCAACGACGAAAGTTTGAAGCGTCTCCCGTCTTGTCAGCGCATCTACGTCGCGACTCTTCTCGCTCAAAGCCGTGATCCTCGCCCTGCTAATCCGAGTAATGCCCGAAAAGGAGACGGCGGACGAGATGCTTGCAAAAGCAATAGTGGCGAATAGGTGCATGGATGGTCGGTAGGATAGGCTTCAGTTGCTTATGTTATATGTGAGTCACCTTGGATGTGGAACAGAATAGTACCGGGGTATCTTACCATTTTTGAGAGTTACTACCTAGGTAGGTACATTCGATACACTAAATTAGGTAGTCCCTAGAGAGTAAACACGCAACAACGGCTATTCCTGGGCTGGGGTCTGCTGGGGTCATCTCCAAAAAGGCCGCTGACGACCACAAACCCTGCTCGCGATCGCGGCGCGACACTGAAAGATCACGGACGAAGAGGCCTTCGCTTGATCTCGACAGTCTTCCTCCAACTTCTCCGTCCTTTATTTCTGCAATGGAAGAAGCTAGTCCCATTAGGAGGCGCCTGCTCGCTGAACCTGGCAACGTGGAACTGTCATCGTCGGTATCCATTTCTAACGACAGTAGCGCTTGTATCGATGATTCAAAAAAGAGGCGAAACATGCACTTCCAATTAGGGCCCCTGACCGTTAGTGGTGCAGCCATCGACCGTGTGATGGCGCGGATTGTTTCGTTGTGAGTTGACAATATCCATATCTTTGGTCGTTTATGTATCGTCTCATAATCAATTTATTCAATCCCATTCAAAACTGCAGCACATCCAAACTGTCGATGGACACCCTCCGACCCCTCCCTATTTTCATGGGAATGACGGGCCCGTCCATATGGTTTACCGCCGACGCATTCTCGTCACCGATTTCCCTCAACTGCCAAACGAATAAGTCATCACTCGAAAGGGTCATGTCTCGTCTGACTCGAAATCTAAATTATTTCTCAACGAACTATGCCTTCGTGGCTGTCTGTACAATTTTGATCGTCGCATTAATGCACCCAGGGATGCTGCTGTACGTGGGGATTACGTGGGCAACTTGGTGGTTGCATTTGGTAATTATTCGAGAGGATGTTAGACTTGTTATCATGGATAGAGACTTGAACGATGTTTTCACACCCAAGCGACGATCGTGGATATTGACGGCATGGACTATGTGGGTGGCGGCCGCCAAATGCTTTAAGCCGTCAATTAAGGGAGTAGCAATCAGCGGCGCGCTTGTATTTATCCACGCTTTGATGCGAGATTCGTCGAAGCTTGCGGGGGATAGAGTAAGATCGGGGTCGAGGTCAATGACCTCGCTTCCATCATCGCACAGCGATGACGGCAGCGAGGTCTTTGTAGAATGTGAGGAGTCTGTTTAAATCTACATATTGGATTCATCATTTTCCCAGGCATTTGTATTTATGGAGATTGTTAACACAATCGGGTCGGGATTTGCATGAAATTATTCATAGCAGTGGCTAAGATACTTTTAAAGATTAGACTACCACCGGGCACAAAATAGAAGAGCTGATGAATATCATAACAATATTTTACTCCAGCATTCTCCTCCACTCCCCGGTGGCCTCCGTCTCGCGCAATCTATATCCGATGACCAACTGCCAGAGCGCCAGCTGCTGCAAAGCCGACCCTGGCAATTCCATCTCCTTTTTCTTATCCATCGCCCTCTTCTTGGCATAATTCTCCCCGCCTCCTCTAGCCTCAGGACCCCCCTCTAATACGAAATCAATCAACATCTTCATAGACTCAACAACTTCTGGGCTTATACCTTGCGTGAGCGATTTCACATCTCCCTGGAGGCTGGCGATGTAGCTCGCGATAGAGGTCCTGCTGCCACCAGGACTGGTCACTCCGAGGGGTTCGCTATCTGATATTCCCATATCTCTCGGATCAATGCCCTTTTCTCGCGCTAGTTCCATCTTGAGTTCTAGAGCCTGCTGCTTAAGATCATTCATGTATTCTTGGGCGTCCACCTCGATTATCCTCCCGTCTTCCAATTCTACCTGGACCGTCCCCGCTATGGCTGGTTCGACAATCATAGTCTCTTCCTCATCGTCGTCGTCGCCATCTTTATTAGACGATGAACCCGCTAAACGGAATCGGTTCATCTGCTGTTTTCCCTCGTTAACGCCTATCTTCGTCACTACCCCAAATCCTTTCTCGAATTCCTCCCAGCTTATCCTTCCATCGTTGTTCGAATCAAAGAATTCCAGGAACGTCGTCGTTTCGAATGCGGGAGGCTTCCCCTCGTATACCTCGGAGAGCATGGCCTCGATCTCGTCCCTTTCGAGATATCCATTACCATCAGTATCCAGCCGTCGAAATGCTGCTCGGTATTCCTCCAAGGTGGCACCCACCCCGCGAATGTTCATCAGCGACTTGAGCGCTATCACGTACTCGGCATTTCGGAACATGTACCCCGTCATCATCAGTTGGAAGCAAAGATTCGCGAGCTTCTCGCTCGACGCCTGGACGATAACCTCGATGCCCATGGCCGGGTTGGACAAACTCCCGAGCAGGGATCCCACCGCCCCGGTCATGGCCGCGACGACCTCCGGATTGGCGTCCCTCACGAATCTCCCGATGGCCTCATTCGGCCTCTCGCGGGAAATGCTTCGGAACAGGGCGTAGGATGGGTTGGTGCTCTTCCCCTCCTCAATGTCGGACACGCGCGAACGGAGCGTGGACAGTGCCCCACCCCAATCGAGGGGAGAGATGTTCAGCTGTCGCACCTGACGTGCCAGGGCCTTTGCAAGAGAGCCAGAGATAATCTTCGGTGGATCGTCATCCTCGGTGAATTCGCTGGAAGCAGTTTGGGCGTAGGGATCGGTATCGATGATGTCGTCGTCGTCTTCGTCTTCGTCGACGTAAAATAGGGTGGAGTCGGACAAAGAAAGACCCTCGTCTGTGTCATCCTCGTTGGTGATAAAGAAGACATCGTCCCCGATATACAGCCCATCGTCGGATGGCGTTTTCCCTATTTTGTCGTTTTCGGCGTCTTTGTTCCCGTCATCGGACGATTTCGAAACGAACAGGGCACTATGTGGTATCCGACAAGAATTAATAAATGGTGGGAATGGCATTATAAACGGCTGGGCCAAAGGCGCAGCGAGAAATAAGAGAAAGAGCATTCTAATGCGACTTTTTCGCCTCGGGCTCGGATATATGCAATAATTATTCGTTCGTCGCGGACGCAAGAGGAACCTTCTGTCTATGAAACACAGACATCTTTCCCCTCCGGAGTTGTTAGGACGCAACCGAGGAGCAAGAGCGAGGAGAGAGACAGGGAGAGGCCTACGATACGCTTCGATCATCGAAGGGGGGGCTTCACGTCTCTCGAGTGAGGTGGACAACAAAGTTGGCGGGAAGAGAGGACAGACTCGATGGGAAGTGATTCGGGACCCGCAATCGGGATTAGGTTATCGTGTGAACGGCAATTTCAACTGTCTCCGTTCACCTTTTCTCTCTAGAACAACTCAAGTACTCGTCCAACGATGTTTGGTTTTATCGTCTAGAATGACCATCCATCCCATCGAAACGGTCACAATATCATTTCGGAGCTGTCGGCAATCACAATCTTGATCGAGGATAGAAGAATCGCAGGAATAGCTTTGTTGGGTACTGCATTGAAAAACGAACAGCATAAACCATCCGCTGAAATTCTCTGAAGTCAATCAACAGATATGTATTGTCACCAACAACAACAGCCGCAGCCGCAGCCGATGCTGCAGCATCTACAGCATGCGCAACACCAGCAACACCAGCAGCATCAGCAGCACCAGCAGCACCAGCAGCACCAGCAGCACCAGCAAACTCAATGGAGCAATCAGTATCAATATGATTGGTCAGGACAATCTTATCTAAATTCTGCACCCCACGCGCATCGTCCACCACCTCCTCCGCTGGTTCATTATCCTCAACCATCCCACCAGCAGCAGAGTCGGATACCTAATAGAGGCCCACATGCACCATTCTATCATGGTAGCACCTCCGGTCATTCCGCTCCTGCTGGTCTAGGGGCGACTCCAATTCCACCCACGCCCCAAATGATTATGTCTGCCCCGGCCCTCGTATCTCCATCGACGCCAGTAGCGGCAGCGGCCACCAAGTCTTCGGGAAGGACTCCACGATCGGCACCGTATTCTTCTCTCATCAAAGGGACTAATCCTGTTGACGCGAACTCCGACAAGGCCCACAAGGTCGCCAAAGCCACCGCGGAAATGTCGACCGCCGGCATGATAACGACCAAGCCCCCACGTCCCTACACGGAGTATACTATGTTTTACCAACTCGAACGCGAGTACATCATCCATCGTGTCCTAGCCTCTGAAGAAGAGCGTACAACATTGAACGACGATGAAGATAATGCTCTAAGTCCTGGATCCGTCGGTTCCGCCGGTAGTCAAGTGGCCCTCTTCGAGAACGATCCGCTCATGCCGGAACGATACCGTTCCCTACCCCTACGCGCCGACTGGTACATATCCGGAAAAACGAAGAAGCCAACCAAGCGTAAACATCGCAAATCCCACGGCAAGATTGGTTTCCTCGAACTGACCCGAATGATCGCAGCACGATGGGCCCAGGTCGACGACGAGACTCGCAAATATTGCAAGATGATGGCTGCCATGGAGCTTGTCAAGTACAAAGAGGACATGGAGTGCTACAACCTATATAAAGAGCGCCTATCAGCTATGGGGGAAATCCCGGAAGACATGAAAGAGAGGTTGCTCAAGAAGCAACGTCAGGCGGACAAGAAGGAAGCCATCCGCGCCAAGGAGACCGAAGGCGCTCCTCGCGTCATCAAGGCCGATACCGTCGGCAGTACAACCTTTGCAATGGGAAACGCGGCTGTCAAGCTCGAACCTTTGCCACACGGCTCACCCATCCAACGATTGGATTCCACTCTTGACAACGATATGGAGCGATTCATTTCGTCTCTTGTCAACAGTCCCAAACGTCCCTCCGCCGCGAAGGTGATCACTCCCGAAAGGTGTTCCAAGAGGCGTAATCTTTTTCGTGACAGGCCAGCCAACGTCTCATCATCCAATGCAGGCGGCGCTGCATCGACTTCTATCTTTGATGAAATTTTAGTTCCACTCAGGGATGGGGACGACGACGACAACCTCGACGGTATCAAGATGGCTTTCAGCGGCATCGACGAGAATGAGATGGTAAAGGAATTCTCTGATCATGTCCATCATACTGCCCCGACGGGGACTATGAGGGTGATGGGTCCTACTTCTTCTGCAGCCTTCAAGGCGCATGAGCCATCGTTTGATTATTGGGATGCGCTTGTAGAAAACCAGTGAGCTTTTGAGACTCCAGAGTGGTATATAATTATTTCCGCGCCATTTATTTCAATGCCCGCACATCATCTTTTTAAGCTGCATTTTTCACAAGAGTTTGGGTGAACATCAGAACGAAATAAATCCATATAAATCTCTTTGATTAAACATTAGATTGCGCTGAAAGCTACTCATGCATTTATTTTTTAAGTAATCTTCTCTGAATTTTTTGTGCTTCTTTGGTTGCCTTAAGTTGATGATTCAATATAGACTCGATGGCATCAAGCTGGCATGGCGACATATCCACTGCCATTCCATGAGGTGAGAGTAGTAGCATAGCTGGATTGAGACACAGAGACTCCATTAATGCAGCTTTTTCACAGTCCGTTTTGGAGATGCTATGTGTAAGTATTCTTTGGAACGTTTTCGCTTCTTTGTTAATATTTGATTCGTCAGTTATGACATTGTCGAATGAGGCTTTGTCAGCAAGTATGTCAATATGCGAGTCGAATTCGGACTTTTGATGTTTTGATATCAAAGTTCCATCTTGTAGCGTGACGAATGGCGACGATTGAAGAGAAAACTCTCCTGTTTTAGGCTCATTTTTTACGAAGTCCCAGCAGTTTTCACCAGTTGCACTGTCAGATCTAGTTGCATCAACTACGCTATCTGGCACTCCCGCGTCAATGCCTCTTTTTCCCCTTGTGTTACGTCTTTGCCTCTTCTTTATCTTCACTCGTTTGGATGTTCCTTTGAAAATGATGGGAATTGCTATTGACGTGGTCGAAAGATTTTCAAGCAAGAGAAGTTCATTGGCCGCATTGGTCGCTAATCGATCTAATTCGACTTCCATCATGGCTAGGCATTCATTCGTATTCTTTCGCTGAAGACTTATTTTCTCAATGACGGCAACCTTAAATCGATCCTTGAATTTCAATCTAGTGTCAAGATCTCCTAATGTCTTCTTACAGAAATCAATATCCGTAAAGGTAACTTCAGCCAACGGATTCAATTTGTGGACGGTACTGTTAGTTTCATTGGCCTCATCCGCCATAGTGTTCTTCTTTTCACCAAATATTAGGTTTGCCTCAACTGATTCATCGTTTGAATTCAATTCAATATTGTGTGGCTCAATAAGAATCTTGACAATGCCAGGGTGGCCATGTCCGGAAGCCAAATTCAGCGCCGTGCACTCTTCACTATTTCTCATTCTGAATATGTCTTTGAGCAGTTGCCAAGTTTCATTCACGGTCGCTTTCGTGTCAGCGGGACGCGTACTCAGTGCCAATTGAACGCTGCGTTGCAGCAAACATTGAACAACGTCATCGCGACCATTCACGCACGCCATCATTAGTGGAGTGTCTCCGTTATGATTCGTCTGCGAGAGTAGGGAAAGATATCGGCGAAGGCGACCACCATGTGACTCTTCCTCAAAAAATCCCCAAATGTTTTCGAGTAGATCTAAGCCTTCGCTGAATCCTGCCGCCAGTGCGTGGTGAGAAGCCCGATTTCCATGGGAGGATGCTTCATCGGGATGACCCCAAGCATCTATAAGTAGGTCAGTTGGCTGCGAGTAATTTGTAAAAGCGCTCATTTGATTTCGAAGATAGATTAACGCTTCGGAATTGCACTTGTCACAGGCCAGCATCAGAGGAGTCACGTTATCACCTTCCTCGCACCAATCACTCCCTAAACTCTCGTAATTCAAAAAAATATTGTCCAGCTCGGAGACAATGTCAGTTGTACCCGCCGATTCAATAACACTGCAGATACTCTTTCGAAGACACGCTACCGACATCGTGTTAATGGGCAATTGAGATGTGTGATTGTGACGAAACAGAGGAGGAAGAGATTGACGTGTACGGTGACGGACATGTGTTGGCATGGTGGTGGAGGCAGGTCCCGCCCCGGTATTTCCTTTGTTTGAAGAAAAAAGGGCGGGAAGATATCGATAGAACAAGAAAGTAAAGAACCTTTTACTGTAAAATATTTTTGTACTTTAGAGTAATAATACCTATTGGGTGGCCTCGCCACTTCAGTTGGTCGCTGCTTGGTACCTTTCCCTTAGGCAATAGATACACACACTAACTTAGACTGTTGGCACAAACGGGGGACTTTACTAGTAAGTGCTCCACCTTTATGCC
>JALLPB010000372.1:0-16928 GCA_036939975.1 Cyclostephanos tholiformis | reverse complement strand
CATCATCATCATCATCATCATCATCATCATCATCATCATCATCATCATCATCATCTTCATCATCGTCATCATCATCATCATCATCATCATCATCATCATCATCATCACCATCACCATCGCCATTGTCATTGACATTGTCATCATCATTGTTGTCACTGTCATCGCCATTGCCATCATCATTGTTGTCGTCATCATCATCATCATTGTTATTGCTGTTGTCATTGTCGTTATTGTTGTCATCATCATTGTAATTGTCATCATCATCATTGTTTTCATCACCGCCATCATCATTGTCATTGCTGTCATTGTCATCATCATCTTCATTGTCATCATCATCATCATTGTCACCATCGTTGTCATTGTCGTCATCATCGTAATCATCATCATCATTGCCGTTGCCATCGCTTTCATCATCATGGTCATGTCATCATCCTCATCATTGTCATCATTGTCATTGATGTCGTCGTCGTCATCATCATCATCGTCATCGTCACATTATTATTGTATAAATTAGCACTAGTATTCCTATGTGGTAAGTTCCGTGCTAAATTTAAAATATTTAGCATTCCACATGAATAGAGGGGGTCATGAGCAAAACCCAAATTTGGTGGATACCCCGCTGATCCCAGCAACCCCCCAGATTTCCCCCCTAATTTTGAGCTTAAGCCCACTCTATTAGCTATTGGAGATGAGTGAGAGAGCCAAAGGGTGTTTTTTTCTGCTGAGAACAATCTAGATTTACCTACATTGTACTTCATAGATACCAGTAATGTGAAACTTGTATGGAGGTTGTATAGAGGTTATATGGAGCTTGTAGGGTTGTATTTTTTTGACATGTGTAGATTTGAACTGTAGTTTCCCTACAATTCCATACAAGTTTTGTACAAGATCCACACAAAAACTTGTATCCAATCTGTAGAAAAATCAAACTTGTATGCAAGTCCTAGGGGCCTTCCAAGGAACTTGTAGTTTTTGAACTAGGTGCATCAGAGTTGTAGAAAAATCAAACTTGTATGTGAGCTGTGGCTGTCATTTTTGTACAACTAATAAGTTTCTAGCTAGCATACAAGTTCCAAGCTCGCGCCATTGTGTTAGGTCTTGTGTTAAATCATGTGTGCCAGCCCACCCAAAAGCAGTAGGCCAGAGAACCTGCGAAAAGAAATGACCCATGATACCACTAACAACTCTTTCTCTCTCTCTCCCCCTCTCCATCACTGTAAGTAAAACTAGTACCATATTTTAAATTGGCTCACTTGTTACTTCAATTGATGTGGACCATGGACGTTTTGGTGCTTGATAAACATATTTTCATCCAAGATATTGTACTATCTACAAGCTGATAGGACATTTGGCATAGACTTTGGAAAACTCTATGTGTGTACCATATATCTATTGCATTTGAAGCATAGTAGTTATGAAAATATTAGAATAAAAAATTATGTTTTCTTGTTCAATGATCAAAGTTCTGTTTGGGAATCTTGACCAATGCTCCAGCAATTGAGTGTTAATATGAATATATATTATTGGTATTACCTCCGCAAGCCATTTTGATTACAAGCCTTGTTTTAAATTGGTTCTGTAGTTATGACCAACATTAATTTTATCCTAACAAAATCTAATCATTTAGTCTCCATCCTTGCTCTTTTGTAACATTCCCCACCATTAGCACTGAAAACATATGTACGTGCCCTGATCCCAATCACAATCCACCAATACGCCAACCTGGACATGAGCATAAACTGTTTGTTCTCAAATATCTCAGTCCATGTATTTCCTCCATGTTCTCAGTACCATCAGTGTTTCCCACAGATCTTTCTCCCGTGTGACTGTCAGTTATATCAACACCTTCAATTTAGCTAGAGCTATCAAATATTCAGCACCATTTTTTTCAGGCATCAACATCATTGACATAATATAATTTGTGGGAGAAAGATAGCTTATTGTATCATTTGTGTATCCAGGCTCTCCATTTGTAAAAAGTACTAGAAAACAAAGACCCTCCACCAAGTCCAAATTTATGCTCACATATGAGATGCTGCCATCAGTTGTTGTTACCTGCAATGTCATAGAACCGGTCAGTCTGCAATTTATAACAGAAAGTACTGTCTTAGACTTACGTGCAGGTTGGTCTGCCACCATAGAACTACCTTCACAAACATGCATTCCAAGATTTTGTAAATCCTCCTTCCAGTAAGGATGTTCAAGCTTAGTAGGTTGGCAATAATATTCAATACTTTTTTGTTCATGATTCCAGCTTCCGATAAACATAGACATGCCACTGAATTGTCAAAAATAAAATATACAGTCCAGAACATTGTGGGTTGGAGCTGATCAACTTTAGGAAGAAATGATGGATGCTTTCACTCAATGTCACACAATTATTGCCCGACCTAGATTTGTAAATCTGCCATGGCCAGTATAATAGCATACCTTGGTAGTAACCATTACACGTGCAAGTAGATTGTATATTTTGTACTTTGTTGGTCAAATTTGACTATATATAACGCTCTTCATAAAAGCTGGTAGTTGGTCCAGGGCAAATCTCAATATTGAGTCTTGATCAAAGTTAGGATGTGCTTCAGACAGACAACCATTTGCACAACATTTTCTTCTTATGCTAGGCATTGAATTTGAATGATGAATGTATCCACAACCTTGATGGCATTCTACATTCATACCCTGCAGGTTTGATTGAATAAGTATGTACGACTAGTAGAATCAAACTTGGTTGACATCTCATGATCCATTGGACACTGACCTCTTCCAACTCTTCTTCGATCAGTGTAGCAGTGCTCCTGTGCCCTACAAACAGGATCATCTTGCTGTCTAACCAATCTTCCTTGATCATTATTAGCAGTTTGCTCCTGTGCCCTATGAAATGGATCTTGTCTAACCAATCTTCTTCTATCAGTCTCCTGTACCATGTGAACTGGACCTTGTCTAACCAATCTTCTTTGATCAGTTAGGCATGGGCAAAAGAATGATTTGAACAATGAGGAGGCTTATGGGGCACTATGCAAACTTCATTGTTTCAATTTGTTTGTCAAGAAATGGGTTGATCGTAGGACTGGTTGGGACCAAAGATAGGCAGTTAGCAATGGTGGGTGCATTGATTCCTTGCCAAAGAAGAGATAAGAAAATTTGGGAGGATAACACTCACAATCTTGCCTACTTGCACGTTGTAGTCCGAGAAGTCTTGCTCTGGATTCTGGTCCTTGCTCCTAGATCTGGCTCCCGATTGTGGTCTTTTTCTTGGTCTGGTCTTTGCCAATGGTTGTTCTGGCATGATAATACTCACATTCAAGTGGTGTTAGTAGTCTTGCCAAGTTCAAGTAGGCTAAGAAATAATGCCCTTTTGCTGATGCTCCTAATATATTCTCCAAGCTGAACAGGTGTTCCTTTCGGTCAGATGAATCCCATATTGTGATTGAATCCATGATCCCAATTTGACTCCGATCGAGCTAGGAATGGTCAGGTGTGTGTGTGCTCCAATTTGGGCTGTACATTATGGATCAAAAACAATGACAACTCCTGACTCCATCGATGGCATGATTAATGGGTCCCATTGTTGATGAAATCATCATAGTTATCATAAATGCATTGGCCCCGTTGGTGTGAAACTCTGCCCCATTGTCAGTAGCAGGAAGCAGCTTAGCTGGAAATGTCGCCGTTTGAGATGTCGGCAAAAGTTATTTTTGAAGACNGTCACACCGATTATCCAGAATTCCGGATTATGCAAAATAGCGACAATACTTAAGGAAAATCTGTAGAAAAATTGTACAAAATCGCCAAAACTCGCTAAAAACTATTGCTATTTTTTTACATAATCGGCCCCCGATTATGCACAATCCGGGATTCTGGATATTATTCGGTGTAACAGTTCTCCTTCTTTTTTTGGTTGGTCGGTCGGTTGTCGGCCGGCAGTCCATCGCCCCCCCAGTAGATAGGAATAGTAGTTGGTACCATCAACGTGACCCTTGCGCCGAACCATAGAATCCCTCCTTCAGCTTCGTGCACAATTCACCATCATCCTATCATGCATCAACCATCATCATTATCACCCAGATACACGACCCATCGTCTGATGATGTTGACAACCGGATGCTGCTTTCTCCACGCCCTCCTCGCCGCGACGGCATCCGGCGCATTCCAGATCGGCGCCCACCCACCGCCATCGTCGACGCATCATCCGTCTCTTTCG
Source organism: Cyclostephanos tholiformis (assembly GCA_036939975.1). NCBI lineage: Eukaryota > Bacillariophyta > Thalassiosirophyceae > Thalassiosirales > Thalassiosiraceae > Cyclostephanos > Cyclostephanos tholiformis. The sequence goes on along the minus strand of JALLPB010000372.1, from coordinate 12,727 downwards.
TCATCTTCCCGCCACGCCGCCCTTCGCATGTCATCCGGCGGGGACAATCGCGACTCCTCCCGTGGGCGCGTTTCCTCCGCCAACGCCTCCAAGCGCACCCGACCTCAGGTCGACGACGTGCTATACTCCATATCCGAGCCGCCGACGTTCCCGTATTCCGTCGATCCGACCGATTTGCCCCCCGGTGCGGTATCGTCCGATCCCCTCGTTCCGCTCGTGCACACGATAGTCATGGCCGCGGACAAGAGGAAGGCATCCGACATCGTGGCGATGAGGGTCACGTCTTGCACGTCACTCACGAACTTCGTCGTCATAGTCTCCGGCACGTCCAGGCCTCAGAATCAGGCCATATCCAACGCCATATCGCGGGACGTATCGGATCGTCACGATGGGATGCGATGTCTGGGCAATGGCATACCCGAGGGAAATGCCGATAGCGGTTGGATATTGCTGGATTACGGCGACGTCATGGTCCACGTTATGACGCCCAAGAGTCGATTGTTCTACGACATGGACGGGATATGGAGGGGACGGGGGGGGGAATATCTGGATCTTACGGACGTGTTGGTGGATGAGGGGGGGGGGGGGAGGGGGGAAGATGGTGGGATGATGATGGACAACGTATCGGATGTTGAAGACGAGGATTACGATGATGACGAGGACGAGGAACATTACGGCAATGGCGAGGAGGAGGTCGGTCGTGATGATAACGATGGCCCATCAACGAAATCGATGAGAGAACGATTGGATGTGGAAAGGGAGATCGATCCATTTTGGTCTTGAAGTCATCGAGGACGAATTTCTCTCTCTTTTTTTTTCCTCTCTCTCCTCATTCAGTGTTTTTGTTTGCGAAAGAATGATCTTTTATCCGTGATACAACATAATGAGCTCTGTGATAAATTGATTTCGCCCTATGCTGTGGGCCCACTTTTATTTGTGAATTGCCTGTATTATATATTGTTAAACATCAATACGACGCATATCAGCACAAGAGTGTTGCCATTTCTAGTATTGACAATGTAGAAATTTCTTTACACCTAAAAAATGGGGATTCCACTTCGTGTATTTACCATCTGGTTGATCGCTATTTTTTTTTCTTCATTTTTTGGCCCACAACCATAAGGAAGATCAAGTGACGTCATTCAATTGCTGAATAAGCCGGCCTATTGCTTCAGCAGTAAGTTGAATAAAGCTGATGGTAAGAATTCGGAACCCCTTTGTATAAATTTACCGTACGTATTCTCAAAGATAGCCCGTCTCATCTTGATCGACGATGATATTTCCAGGCAATTGGTTCTCATCTCCCTCGTCATAGATATTTCTAGGGACGACGAAACTCCTTGGATAGACCACGGGCGCGGGAATTATCCCACCACTATTCGGAATGCACATCCAGTTAGCCCGTGGGGGGAGGCTACCGTCTTCGCCATGGGGAGAGGGCACGGCAGCGTAAAAATCAATATCTTTAGTGGTCCCAGGGTGAGCATTCATTGGGACGATGGAAATGTACCACCTCCTGAAAGTTCAGATTAAATTTGGCAATCATGAGGACTAAGAAACAACAAAAAACATGAAAATATTGATCCTCTCTAGCTCACCTGGTGTTATCAGTTAGCTTGCACCTGAACAGAGAAAACTCCTCCTCCTTTCCTTGGTATTTAGTGTGCTTGGTGTACTTTGATACACCATCATATGATCCAGCTCGTGTGAAAATGCCATTTATCTCAGGGACCCCACACCCTTCAACAACCATCTCACGAATTGTATCTTCATCTTCATCGGATCGAGAGTCTTCATCTAGGTCTGATTCATCATTAGCATTTGGATCATTATTTTGATGATGAGTGGACACATTTTGATGCCCCCCACCACGCCGGACAGAATTGTCACTTCTTGACTGCAATGGATGCGTAGTTTCTGGGTGAGCATCAGGCTCAATCCATGTCCAGCGAGACCGATGCAGTGACATCCAATTCGATATTGCATGTTGCTTTTGGAGCATAATAATGATTTCAGCATACTTATCAGCATATGCCCGAGCACGATAATCCGTTGGATACTCCTGAAGGATGCGTTCGCCCTTAGTCATCAAACCCTCTCGACGTTCCTCCCCATCATCGTTAATCATAACTGTGGCAATTCGACTTTGTTGCTTCTCGTCCCGAATAGCAGTAAGCACATTTAAAATCTGCAAGTATCCGAAGAACGAAAATAGTGTGAAATGACTCAAGAACAACAATATTTTTCAGTCCGAGTAAAATTTTACACTCACCATAATAATCAAGGGATATCCTTCAGCAGCAGATCCTCCATTCCAGCTTCCAAGGTGTTCATAGAGGTAGCCAAGTGAGTCAAATATGAGCCTTTTCGAATCTCTAAAGATGGCAGAAGCAGCCAGAATATATTCGACCACACCGTTGTTACTTTGCGTTTGTGCAAAATTTAAGAAGTATAACGTCTGCAATCCCAATTCAGTGAAATTGTGAATTTTAGACAAACAAGAAGAATTCATGACGAGATCATTGACAATACACTCTCTTATCGAGCAAGGGCGTTTTTGGCCGCTACTTTCATCAAAATACCATTTGCAATCGTCTTGTCGGCGGGTGAGATCTGGTCGGAAACCAAAGGCATGGAGTTCTTTTTGAACCTGAATATAGAAAATAGAAGATACATTGAGAAGGGAATACGGTGCGTAAACGAAGATAAAAAATAGCACAGAATACGATTCCCTTACTTGATACTCATTAGTGTGCACTGCGTCCCGGTAATAAGCGAGAAATCCTTTCAGTGTCAGCAGCTTACTACCGTCTGGTTCGTCAACGGCGTGTCTGCTGAAGATTTGATCGATTCTCTGAGGTGGAACATGTTGTCCACATTTCTGCAAGTAGTGACGAATGTCGCGAAGAATCATGCCAGTTGAAGACCGGGGTTTAGACTCCTCAAAAACTGCCGTAAGGGCTTCAATTGCGCGAGGTGTCAGTGCCCGAATAGTCCTGCCTCTGTTCACTTCTCCTGTTTCAAAAGAGATGGCTTCTTGTTTAATCCACGGCGTCCCAAGAAGACATCCTATGGCCTCTAATAGCAATTGATTACCTCCTACGCCATGAATTCCCGCATTGTTCATTCCAACCTGCATAATATTGGACGATAACGTCTCTTCTCTCGAAATCGCATCAACAACATCCAGCGGCAATGATGATCCAGGGAATATTGCCCTGAGCACTTCGTGGGTTTTCTCTCGTATAGCAAGGCAACTAAGGCGCGCTATAAACTGAGCTTCGACCATGGCATCACGAAGAATTCTCGCCGTGGGTGTTTGCCCACTGGCTAGTTCCCTTATGAAAAAGCATAACTCAATGTTGCCCTGGGTGTAACGGGGAGACACCTCGATAAGTTGCGCAAGGTAAGAAAGAATGATACCTATGCTGGTGGCGGTAGCGCCGATTTTTGATGGGTCTTCTCGCGGACGCATCTCAACTGCCTCTAACCTAGTTGGCATTACAACACCGTGTTGCCGTTTGGTAGCCAAAACCGTTTCCAACTCCAAAACCTGAGTTGCCCAAGCCTGAGTCCAGATTTGAAGCAATGATTGCTCAGTAGGGTTGCTCAAAAGAGAAGAAATTGCACTTGAGAAAATTTGCAACGCAGTTCTTCTCGAGCCTTCTTCGGGACACTCCATTACGAAAGCACGAAGCCAATTCTCATATACTTGATGAGTTCTCTTTGCAAGATCGGACACAAACATTGCTGCAATATCGTACGCTGAAGAAAATACTTCCTGCAAAATTTTTGACCAGTCATCCAATGCAGCCTTTTTCAAAGATAAGTGGAAAAGTACATCAAACACAAACGAAAGAGACATTCGTATGCCATCTAAACGCCAAGATTCCATCTCTGTCCACAGAAGGACTGGAGAAGGAGAAGATGTTGGCGTGATGTCCATGCTGTCCTCCTCCTCCTTCAATTGCTTCCTCCCAGCACACAAATCAAGAAATTCCTTGACAAACTTTTGGAACTCATCTGTCAAAAGGAATGACTGCCAGCTATGGGTCGAGTTTGATTTCCTTACTTCAGGTAAAAAAATGTCGTACCCATTGGTATATTCTAGATTCGATAAAGCTGCATTTGGCTCTTCTTCCATAGGAGCAACTGCGGCGAATTGAACTGGTTTCACCTTCTCATAAAACAGCATCAGTGCATTCGCAAACTGCTCACTTTCAACAGTGTGAGTGTGGCCATTTGGAAACTTTGTTTCTTTTTTAACTTTGCCCCCAAAGCACTCGTGTTCAATCGAGGATGAGTCGAACGGCGTTACATCCTCGTCGTCAAATCTGTACCATTTGGCAGTTGTCCGGTCTTTAATGAAGCTGTAATAGTGACCCCCCTGTGCAACGCCTGCATGCACAAGGACACCCGCTAATCGATATTCATAATCTTCATCTGGAAGTACGCTGAGTGGGTCTTCCTCATCGTTTCCATCTTTTGTTTCACTCTCTTCAATATCCATTGTGGAGCCGAGTTCACTTTTATTATCGTTTTCCAGGTTCTTATTTGCCGCTTCCAAAACTTCCTTTGCCTGAAGCGTGTACTTTTTCATATTTAGTGCTTCTCCGAATTCACAACGACTGTTAAGTTTGACTGTTTCAAATGTGGTATAATCCAAGTCGAATCGTTTTAGGGATAGCACAAGCACATCTGGAAGCACCGATATTGCGGTTCTAAGGACAGTATTTGTTTTAACTTTGCAGCTGTCACACAATACTTTGTTGTCGCCCTCCATAATTTCATCTTCACACATGTCCGATAATGCCTCGTGGATGCTTGTTTTGTTGCGAATTTGACAGTCTATATTCATCATGTCTTCTTCCCGGTTCGTCTACAGTTAAAAAGGGGCGCAACGCGAATGAGACATAATTTGGGGAGCACACAAAATGCAAGGCAGCGGAGTTCTTCTCACCTTCAACCCACATTCTCTGCAAATCTTTTGAGTTGTTTTCTTCATTCCAAAGGTATGAGCAAGGAACTTGAAATGCGAAGGAGACCACTTCTTCAAGGATATTTCAAGTCGATCTAACATTTTCATCGCAAATTCTGATGCATCGTTTTGCTGCCACACGTCAAACTCCAATTTGAGACAGTGACTAGCTTCGACAAGTGCACGAGGATCGTAACACCTACCCCGAGCTTCGTCCAGGTTTACAAATGTGCGCTGTACCTCTTCCAGTAATTTGCGCGAAGAGGCCTCATCGGGTGTCTCCTGTATCTGCGATAATGCCTCCTGCGACTTGGATGTTGCTCCACTCTCCTGCAAAGGTCCATCATTGACTAATGTCGTCCTAATAATAGTGGGAATAATCTCGAAGGCACCGGTTTCTTTGCCAGGACGGCCCTCGGTCAGAATAAATTCCTCAGGTAAATCTCGGGGTAAAGTACTTATGTCAAACACTAACTGTTGCCGTTGTTGATGATTGTCTAACCCTGAAGCGAGGTGGATCGGACTGTAATTGATGGTATGCATACCCGTCGCTTTTTCATAACTGGCGACCACGGCATCGTACTTGTTCCCATTTTCCCAGTGCACAGATATTTTCTTTCCTACCAATGCATCCCCCTTTACAATAGCTCCGCCACCGGAGGATCGTACTATAGTGGGAACTTCGGCAGAGCACAAGTTTTTGCGTAGAGCAGGCATCATAAATAGCTGCTGTAGGACCGAGTTCATGTAGCATGTGCATCCTTGATTTTTCAGGCCAGAATATCGAACCGAATTAGTATTGCGAGATGTGCTACTTGTGTCGTCAACGGATGCATTCTGACCCCACCGATGCCGTAATGCTGGTGCCACGTTGGCAATTATACTATTGATCTTGTGGGTCAGGATGCAATATCCTGTACCCCCACCACATGCTTGCGCTGCGGCGCTGATGACATTGAAGGCAAGTTGGCGCGAAACTTTGTCACAACAAATCGGTGGCAAACCCGACGAACGCGCTGAAGAAATGAACCCATCAAAGATAGACCCCATCAAATCAACTAGTGCCTTGTCATTGTCACTCAAAGACTCCGGTTCCCGCTGCCAGCTATTTTTTGCACAGTATTCATCCGACCATGGTCTTATGTTGAAAGATTGTATGACATGACGCGATCCCTCCACGAGAACACCACCATTATCTCCATCATCAACTTCGATGAGCGCAATAAGCAGCTTCAGGCAACCACATAACACTCCTGTGGTATGATCAATGTTGGCTGTTTCATTATTTGGGCGTGGGCATGATGCTAGCTTAATGCAAACTGCCGTGCCTAACTCTCGCAGTTGTGCAGCATTTTCAATTTGGTTCACAGAGCTAACCAACTTCAATAGTACGGAAAAGAACTCATCAGAACCGTCTGTAGAGGGATCAATGCGCTTGAGTGACTTCACAAGCCAAGGTAAAGCTGACGCTGAGAGGAGTGGAATTGCCAAAATCATTTCTTCGGTACATTTTCGAATGTTCACAGCTGACCTGATGCTTGCGGATGCCAATGAGCCAGATCCTTTCCAAAGTAATACGGATGTTAGAAATGTCTCTGCAGCATTACCAGGCAGAGAAGTGAAACTGGTGGTTACTGATGGACCACCTGACTCGAGCATCAAACGAGCTAGCTTCAGCACCCTCAAAATAGCATTATCTGAAACACCACAATCGTCAATAGTAATAGAGACCAAACTGTTGAGAAAATTGCTCATTGTTTTCTCATCAAATGAAACAATCACATCTCTCCCTTCCTTAGATAATTCATTGTTTCGAAAGAAGCACTCCTGGATGATGCGCAACGCAAACTCATTACCCATCTTATTCCGTTTTCCCATGTTCTTATCGCCACCCATGCCGCTCATGATGAAGAGTTGTAAAACTGCGTCAAAGCCTCCTGATTCTATGAAACATGTACGGAATACTTTCGCTCTGTCGAACATGGATTGTGAAATTTCAGCAGCGAGATCTCCCGGTAGGCTCGAAAACATAACTGGTGCTGGGCGTAAGAATGAATCGACTATTTGCATTACGTACACCGAGAGCTCAAAATGTTGAAAGTCCAATAAGGAGGACCAGCTAGGTATGTCGTCGATGGGTTCCACGACCATCTCATTACCAGATGGATCGACTTTCGCTACTCCCGTGATCGAGCAAGCCCTTTGGACCTTGGCAATTATTCCAGGATTAGTTGGCATGGCCAATAATAAGTCCCAAGCGAGGGAGTGCGTATCTACGCTCTTCTTGTGATTTCCAACCTGACTGCTGCCGTCGTGAGCGGCCCTCACTGGAAGCGTTTCTAGTACCGAAATCAGCGTATCAAAAAATAAATTGGATGAACCGTCTGGTCCATTCCTGGAAAACAAACCATTCAAGTCAAGCGAATTTGGATGAGATGTTGACATAGGATATTGATGTCGCTTTTCTCTAATTGGATCGTCGTGTAAGTCAAATTTAACTGTAGTGTTGTTGGCGTTGCCATTATTGCCAATGGTATTGTTGCTCGCAACAACCTTGTCCGAAAGTAAAGCAATAATCTCACTGCCCTCCATTATGCCCAAATCAGCGGCCAGTGTCGTATCCGGTAACACGCTTATACGCGGCTCTGAATTACTAATATTGACACTGCGCCTGTGCCCCGTCAAATTATTCAATTTGACCCTTTTCTCATCGTGTTTGCAATGAGAGGCGATTTGACTTTTGATGGAGGCTAGGGTTTGGAGTGGATGGATTTCCAGTAGGAAACGTTCTGATTGCATGCTCGTATATCGGGTTGGGCCTTCATCACCTACTGTGATGTCATTTGATGGCGAGCCAAGGCTGGTTCCAACTCCTCGAGAAGTAGCCCTGGCAATAATGGACACGGTATCACAGGAATAAACGCCTCTCATCCCGTGCGGTACAAGATTCAAGTATTCATCCACCGACGGCGTCGATGCACTTGCTAGTCCCTGATGCTGCATTTGGATCATCGTACCCAATCGAGCCACTAAAGCTCTCGCACTTCCACCCAAACTGTTGCATTGATCGATCGCCGCGCTTAGTATGCGAATGCATCTTTCTGCACTCCGTTCTGATGATCGATTACCAGCCACGAGGCCTTCCTTCACTTGTACAAGACAGCTAAATATTCGTTGAGAGAACTGATCGTCTTCCTTCGTTTCGTTGGCATTTCTATCTCCTTCAACAACAGACGCAGCAACCGATAGTCCATAGCTATTGTTTTTATACACCGCCAACAGATCATTCATGGCCCACGACGCCACCACATCGTTGCCTGAATTCAAGCATATCCTCCATAGTGCATCCGTTGTTAGCGACGAAACACGCGCTTCTTTCGCATCAAAACTTTGAAACGATTGATACGCCAACTCGTTCAAATCTTCCCATGCCGGACCACCAACATCCGCACAGAATAGATGTTCAAAAATATACAAGTTGTCGGAGAAGCACGGAGAGAGGCTTTTGATATTGTGCATTGAATTTTCGGGCCGAAGCGAACCACAATTTCCATCGTTCTGCTGATTGTAACTACCGTCGTCGGGCTTTGACGCATTGGCGAGAAACATCATCAAAGCTTCTCTATCGTTGGGGTCGGAGCATACATTCCACAATCGCATAAGCTGCTCAAAAGACAACTCAATCTTAGGGCCATCAAGCGCTAACGGATCGAGGTTGATATTCAGTCCATATACGAATCGGAGGGTTTGTAATCGCGTGGACAATAATTTGGCATGATTAAATTGATCAGAAGAGTTGAACATGGACGAAGACTGGGAAGAAGAGAGAAATCGTGAATGACAGATAGGTTGTGTGCGCATCACGAAGTATTCAGGCAGAAAAAGTTGGGAGTGATCCTCGCATAATTGTCACAAAACACAAGCAAAGGCGTACCTTTCTCATTGGTGTCACCGTGCTACTGCTCCTACGCTTCATGTAGCTTATCAAATCTCTGAATAGCAGCATTGGAAGGTTGTGACCGGACACCATTAAAACCATTTCCTCCCTATCACACCCCTCCAGTAGGAACTTTGCCAACTGGACCATGTGCAGAGCGTGAGTTTCGTCCACTCCCTGATTGTTGGGATCGGAGCACATAACGTTTTTGGAGATTTCGTCGCGAGTATGCATCAGGAATATTGCTCGCAATTTATCCGAAGTGGCGTCTCGCTTGCATATCTCAGACGAGACAAATTTCTTTATCGATTCATACGATTTGAGGGTCAACGCGTCCTTGTGTGAGAGAACGGCCCATTGTAGATTCAAGATGGCCTCGCGTACGGGATCCACGGCATTAGATTTTCGGGACAGATCCTGCTTGTTCATGGCATTGTTGGTGGCTATGGCGTTATTTCCCCCATCACGAGCGCTGTCAGCAAGAATTTTCTCAGCAATTGCACAGCAAAATTCGGATACTTCAAAAAAGTGATCCGACGGTTTCTCTATTCCCCCGGAAGGCGTCACGCTGCCCCTCTGGCCCAACGAAAAGCGTATGGCCTCGATGAGGGGAATGGCGAGCGAGCTGGGAAGCGAGGGCAAGATACTGACAAGCAATTGGTAAATCTGCGCCGAAACAGCCGCGTCTGCCTTGTTAGTGCAAGTCTTCCACGCCAGCAAAAGGTGGGACGCCTTCAGGCAGTACTTTTTCATGCCACGCTCGCCATCGCTCATGGTCGCGGGATCATTTACGTCATTATCTCCGTCATCGCTGCTCATGCCGGCCAAGAACTTGATGAGCCCCGCGCTCCGGCTCACCACCTCCCTATGAATCCCGTCCCCCAGCACCAGCTCTATGACCCCGTTTTCAATTGCCCACTTTGCCAACTGATGCTCCAGCGTGTTGTACTCCTCCCCCTTCGGCAACATCTTTCCCAACGCCTCTAATGTCGGAGGCGGGTCAGAGCCAGCGCGACACGTCAGCCACCCCGAGTGGCTAGGTAGAGCCTCCTCGTCGCGCTTTGACTTGTGCTGGTAGTAGTCGACGTCCTTGTCGGTTCCCGGCTGGTCCTCATCGGCCTCGGAGAGGAACCACCACTTGTGTGACGAGCGCATGGTGCACCGGAAGAGCGTGATCGTTTTGCCAGCTCCATCTATGTCGGCCGGTACGACCGCTGGCATGGTAGGTTTTTTTTGAGGGACGCTGTTGCCACCGCAGCCGACGACTTTGTCTGCCGATCCCGCGTGGTCGTTTAGGTCGTCAGCGATCCTGCCGCCGTCAAGGGGTATCCTGCGATGGTACTGCAATTCCACCCCGCTCTTGACGTATCCGTTGGGACCCACCCTCTTGGGGTCAAATTCGTAGATTCCATTGATGAAGGATGTGCCGGCGCCGGACACGCGGTACCGTCGAGGCGGTGGGGCCATCTTCTCCGATTCGGTTATGAGCGACGCGATCTCGTCCCACCCGAAGAGCTTAAGAGGCAGGCTCTGGCTTGTGATAAGCCTAAGCGAAAGCTCCCTCCAAAAGACAAAGAATTCATGCAGCGCCCTAGGACTACCGATCGTCTCATCGGGGATGACGGTGGGGGGAGATAAGCCGGTGGGGCCGACGATGTCGGCGTCGCTCATCTCTCTGTACAGCCTGTGGAGCTGTGTGCGCAGACCCTCGATGGTCTTCGTGTCTATCTTCTTGAGGGTGATCTCATCCAGCAGGAGTATGTGCTTCATGATGGCCGACGCGATGGCCCTCGACGTAGACAGAATGGACTTTTGCTTGGACAGAGCCTGTATGTCGGCGGGGGAGGGCTCAGCAGTCGGCCCTCTCACCCCGCCTCCCAGCGATGATGATGCCAGGATGTTGTTGTTGTTGTTGTTGTTGTTGTTGTTACTACCACCGCCGTTTCCGACCACGTTCTTATCGTCGCCAATGTTCGATCCACCCACGTGACCCGGCAGACCGTCGTACACCCCCCCGAGGATTTCCCTGCACAATTCCAAGTTCGGGAAGGCGATCGGATCCCCCGCCCTCGATTCCAGGTATTTAGCGAGCGCGACGAAGCCCCTCGTGCGACGGAAGACCGATATCATGTGATTCCTAAACTCCGGCAGTCCCACGGGGGCATTGCTCCACTGCCTCTGGGTCTTGTAGTATACCTTCTTCTTGCTGAAGACGTGTCCGAGCGCGTCGAGGGTCGGGCATGGCCTCGGCCCCATGACGCCCGCGTTGCGTTCCGCGGCGAGGACGCGCAGATGATGCCGCCGCGTGGTCGTCGCCATAGTCGTCGTGCGCCTACCACCTTCATCTCCCGTCGCCCCCCCATCCTCCGTCATCAGCGCCCTCATGGCCGAGTCGACGTCATTCATGTACTCCAGGTCCTCCTTCACGATCTGCATCGCGCAACGCACAGACTTCTCAACGCAGTCCTTCTCCGACTGTCCGATCTTCATCGGCTGCTGCTCGAGAAGTATGGATATTACTTGGATCATGTACCGGTCGACGAACTCTCGCCCGGGATTCCAGGCCGGCGATGCCCCGGTAACGGCGATCGTCTCGGCGTCGGTCGTAGTCGTCGGGTCGAACTTTTCGTCGTTGGGCGAGGATGATGCGGGTAGGCGAAGATCCACGGAGGAGGAGAAAGAGGAAAGAGGGGTGGCGTATGAGGGGGCAGTAATTGGGAGAGGGGGAGCCGGATGGTCTCGTAGGTGCTGACGGCCCGACTCGAGGGAGTCCACCGCCTTGGTCCACACGACTGTTTTCGCAATTGCCAGGGGGGGGGGGGGGGGGGGGGGGGGGGGGGCGAGTGTGACGAAATTTGAATAGAAAACAGAGGGAGGGGAGCGGAGAGAAGACGATGATTCGTAAATATGACGAAACATATAACGAGAAATATGAGAATCGCAAGGGAGAGGGAAGAGGGGGAAGAGGGGGGGGATGAGAGAGTGAGATGGTGTGGATAAAAACAAAAAACATTCGAATATTTTCGACGACGTCAATCCCACTTCCTCTCTCTCTCTCCCTTTCTCAACTTACCCGTTTGATGCTTGGTCAAATTCTCTGCCACCTCGCTCCACAGCTGGAGGATGTGCTGGGGAGGCTGGCTGGCCATCGTGATATTTGTCGTCGTCCGTGGAGTCGTCCCTTCCCGATTTTGATCCGAGCCCTCCTCCTCCTGATCTCGTTCTGACTTATCCTTATCTCGTTCTTGCTGCTTTTGCTGCTTTTGACTCTGCTGCTGCTGCTGCTGCTGTTGGGGCGGGGGCGGTGGCTGAGGACCGATCATGCGAGGATGCTGTTGCCCCTGCTGTTGCGGATGATTTGGGGATTCCTGTCCGTGGCCGTCCGGCGGCGATGCCCCCTCGCTTATGTTATTGTTGTTCCCGCCCCCGAAGACTGACGACGACGTGGAACCGTTGACGATGATGTTGTTAGGGTTGATATTCGTCCTTTCGGGTGGCATAATCGCCACAATGCTGGGAGGGGGATTGATGCGCCGAGGAATAGCTTTGCGACAAGGAGGCGGCGGGCGGGACAGGTTTTGATCTTGTTGGGGTTTTTTGTTCGCGACGTTGGCCCCCGCCGCCCCCGCGGGCGGGGCGGGGCGGGGCGGGGGGGGGAGGTGGAAAGAAGAGAGGGTACACTATCGTAGAGAAGAAATTAAAAACGGAGATAAAATACCTACCGTATCTGTCGGGGTTTAAGAACCACCTAATGTTATAGGATGTGACAGCTAAATCTTTCGACAATTTTTTCCCGCCATCCCCTGAGTGTG
>JALLPB010000371.1:0-16905 GCA_036939975.1 Cyclostephanos tholiformis | reverse complement strand
AATGAGGTGTCGATGTTCAAGTAGCTCCCCCATGTCATTGTCAAGTACTGCATTGGCAGAGTCAATGTGTGATGGGCCCAAGTATTTTGGTGTTGCAGGTAGTTGTGGCATGGCTGGTGGTGGGTTAATGCCTGGTAACTATATAATTTGCATCATGCATTCCTGTGTGAGTGTTTTTGTCAGCTGCTGTTGTCACATGTTTGCTGCAGGGGGCAAGTCTAATTGTCATCATCATTGCCATTATCTTGCAATATTATTGGTGCTCTGTGCTCCCAATTGTTTTTGGTGCTAGGTAGGTTCTCTAACTCTAAGTTAGATATCTCGTGTGGGGTTAATAATGTTGTCTCCATCATCACTCTTTGTTCATTGGCCAACATCCTTTGAGCTTGTGCATGTTTTTAGAGAATCCTGGTTGTTCTTGATTTGCATGTTGCTTTCTTGGCTTGCACTTTGAAAATATCCATGAGCTGTTCCACTGCTTGTGTCATGGTAGTATTTGTTGGTAAGTTTTCAAGCATTGTGTTGGTTAGATTATCCGCTGCCTTAATTGATGCATCAGCTGAAGTAATAGTTGGCATTGTTAAATACTTGTGCTTGAAAAATACCATTTTGCAAGTTATAATATGCTTGGTGTTAGTGATGTAGACCTGATGAGACCAATAATTGTCCTTTGCATTGTAGAAAGGTAAGATTCAGTGGCCATGGCCAGACCAACCAGACCACCTCACATCACTCTCCACGCTGGTGACATTACATCTTCCTTTGCCTCATCTAGTGTAGATGAGCACTGTGCTCATAAATTTAAGAGGTAGATATTATCATCACCCAATGCTCTTCTTCATAGATTTCAACTATACTAGCAGTGCGTTTGCTTCCAATGTGCTAGACTCAGATGTGTGAAATCTCTTCCCTCCAGCATTGCCAACACTGCCATGTCTCCGGAAGAAATCACAATCCTCTTTGTCACCGCCACCACAACCTTCCCGGCCATCGCGGGTCAACCATTTGACTATGACCTCATGGCCTTCCAAAAAATGCTTTATCCCCACCTCCTTGACATCCCCTTTGATGAAGGAGGAACAAACAATCTCATTGGCCTCCTTGAGCCGTCAGCCGCATATGGCGCATGTTGGGGTGCCACCTTCCCATCCCAGCCCACCCCCCAATGTACCCTGTCACTCCCAACAATGCAACACCCATCAACCAAACCCGCTGCAGAGCAAAACATGCTGTCCTCATCCAGGACTATGCATCCTACAAAGCCGCTGAATGGGCCATTGCAAAATTCATCCGCGAGACCGTCAACAAGATCTGGTACCGCAATCTATGCCACGCTTGATCTTTTTACATCAACGTAAAAGCAAGCAAGTTGATTAACCACCTCACTGCCAACTGCTGAGGTCTCTACCCCAGTGAGTTGGTCACCCTCCCAACCCTCATGATGGGTTTCTACAATGAGGCGGAGGGCACCCCTGAGTACATCAACCTGCTCGAGGATGCTCAACACAAGTTGGAGCGGGCCAACCTACCCATGACAGATGCACACTCCTTGCCATCACATCCACTGCCGTCCTTGCCTCCGGCAACTTCCCCCGCCCCACCGACAAATGGGAAGCCAAAGCCGCCGCTGACAAAACATGGACAAATTGGAAAACACACTACTGCGCTGTGCACACTGCGCAACGCTGGCAGATGCTGGCTGTGGGTACGACCTTGGGCAGATTAGCAAATGCCATCACCACTGCCGACACCGATCCCATCTCCAACGCAACAATTGCCCGCTTGGATGGTTACCTTGACAATCTTGCGGCGGCGGCTACCACTGAATGTTCCACCCTCCAGCAACTTTTTGATGCTAATGCCTACCTCACTGCACACGTTGCAATGCTAATGGCAAACCTTACTGCCCTAATGTCTGCATACACACTTCTGGCAGCTGCCCCCGGAGCATGCAATATAACACCTGCATTGGCGACCACTGCCATCTGCAATGCAACGCTCACATTGGTGACCACCACGGCCTCACAGCCCTGCCATGCCCGACCACCCTTGGACCCAAACGGCTACTGCTGAGGACGGCCATCAGGACACTGCCATCCATGCCAACACCATGGGCGGCAGCACCAGGGATCAAAACAACAAATTTTGACAATGTGTCTGGAGTATAATGCAGCATTAAGCATAGTAGAACCTTCTTACCCTACTGCTTATGCAACTGCATCTCTCTCCTGTAGCCCACCCTTCATCATTCCTTTTCACTCATCTGCAATTGCCGACACCGGAGCATTGGACCACTACTTCACCAAAAATGCTCCCTTGCTCAACCCCAATCCCAAAGCACCTCACAAAACAATCATGACTGCAACCGGCAAACAATGCAATTCTATTGCCTTGGCACAACTAGCCCTCCCAGCCATTCCCACGGACCTCACACACACGGGCCACATCATGCCCGGCTTCCAGAACAACCTCATCAGCATTGGCAAACTGTGTGACGTGGACTGCACAGCCTTCCTCGACAAACACAAGATGATTGTCAGGGACAAGTGGGGCAACCAAGTCCTTCATGCCGACTGAGAGCCATCCACTGATGAATCTTGCACCCCTCACCAGACAAACCCATGCCACTGCCAACCACACCTATCTTGACAGTGACGGTGACACCTACGCCTACCCCTGCATAACCCAGCCTCCCTCCCACTGCTCCACCCAAGGTTGTGCCCACCAGTGCCACCACAACCACATACTGGGCAAAGGCCTATGACTTACCCTCGGTACCAGCCCTCATTGCTTTTCTCCACACCACCACCGGATTCCCAGTCAAACAAACGTGGATCAGCGCCATCTCCCACGGAGCCTATCCCTCATGGCCTGGGCTCACCCTGCAGCTTGCCACATGCTACTGCCCCAATGCCAACAAAACCCACCGGGGTTGCTCTATGCAGCATGCCCAGACAATGCAACCCGAGGCCCATCCTGTCCTCACTGCCTAAGGTGTGAATATAATCCAGCTATATGAACTCCCAGCGAATAAACTTTTCACGGATGATACGGGTCACTTCCACCCATGGGCACGTAATGGCAATCAATACCTGATGGTTGCCCTGCATGCCCGCTCCAATGCCATCCTCATTCAACCCTTCACAACCAAACAGGACAGCCACCGCATACCCGCCTGCAACACGATTCATGCTTGACTCAACGCTATCATGGACAATGAGACGAGCACGGCTTTTCAATGTGTGATTGCCGCCAACGGATGCGAATTGCAACTTGTGCCACCCCACGTTCACCGTCACATTGCTGCCAAAAGAGCCATCCAAACATTTAAAGACCACTTCCTTGCATGTCTAGCTGGCGCAGTGCCTACATTCCCAGCCAATCAATGGGATCTCCTCCTCCCGCAGGCGGAGTTGACCCAGCTGTCACCAACGCAACTTCTGCCTGGGAGGCCCTGTTTGGTACATTCAACTTTGACGCTATTCCTATGGGTCCCATGGGCTGCAGAGTGCTCATCCACAATAAACTGACCATCTAACGCTCATGGGATCACCACGTCCAGGACGGTTTCCATTTGGGGCCTGCTCTTTCACATTACCGCTGCTATCGGTTCCTCACCAAGGACTCCCGCTCAATCATCATCAGTGACGCTGTCAGGTTCCAACCTCACAATCTCCTAATGCCATCCCTTACCCTGGACGACCGCATCCTCCATGCCCTCCACAAAATAGAATGCACATTAGCCAGTACATTGCATACCCCCAGCGATGCCCAACTCCAGGCACTCCACGCCATCAGGGACCTTCTGCATGTACACACATCAAGAACGCTTACAACCAAACCATCAAGCTCTCCTAACAAAAGTGCCTCCTAACAAAGTGCACCCACTTCCAGGGGTGCCCCAATGTCTTCTGGTGCCACCTACCTGCGCCCAGCCCACAAATACCAACACACAGTCCCACCTCTCCGTCATCTCCAGGGGTGCCGCATACGAACACCTCCCATGAGAATTGGACTACAGTACCAATCACCTGATGGCAACATGCACCCCCATTGGAACCCATCGCAACACGCACCCGTGCTTGCACCACTTCACGGTCCACTACTGCCTTTGCACTCCTGGCTGAGACAGATAAACCCAACTTCGAAGCCAAGGAGACTTCCAACATGCTGGACTCCCCCGTATTACCCCTGGCACTCCCCATCATCAATCCAAACACAGGGTACTCCTTAGAGCACCGGCAACTTTGCCGCCACCACAAATTCAAAGACACTTGGGATACTTCATATGCTAATGAACTGGGATGCCTCTGCCAAGGAATGGGGAAAGATGCCAAGGACCCATTGAAGCAACGTATCACTTGAACAGACACATTCCATCCCATCGACTACCACAACATCCCACACGACTGCCAAACAGATATCACCTACTCACGTGTTGTGTGCAAGGTGCAATTGCAAAAAGGAAGATCCAAACCACACATGCATCACCATCAGCAGCAACAGAATATGCTACCCAGGTGACACAGGCACCCTGAATGGATACATTGCTAATTTATTTTTAAAATGCAATCACCCACGACCCTCCAAACGGCAGCATGCACCACATACCTACCACGCCATCACATACGGCGCCAAAGAACAGCTACTACCAGACCCAGACAACAGTCCCCCACTAGACAACGCAGGCATCAGGCGCATCCAAGGCATAGTTGGATCCCTACTGTATTATGCTCATGCAGTGGACAACAAACTTCTTGCTACCCTCAGCACCATCAGCTCCCAAGAAGCACATGCAACCGATAATACCGCACAAGCTGTCCACCAACTTTTGGACTATGTTGCAACTTACCCATCAAACGGGATCATGTATCGTGCCTCCTCCATGGTATTAGCAGCACATTCAGATGCTAACTTCCTCACAGAACAAGGGTCCCGTAGCCAGGCAGGTGCACACATCTTTCTCTCCAAAAATGATCCCATTCCCCGCTCCAATGGCCCCGTTCTCACAATCTCCCAAATAATCAAATTTGTGATGGCCTCTGCTGCTGAAGCAGAACTTGCCGCCCTCTACACCACTGCACGAGAAATGATACCCCTACAAAATGCCCTTAAAGAAATGGGATGGAAACAACCAAAATCACCCATCCAAACTGACAATTTGACGGCAGCTGGATTCCTCAGTGACACCATCATAGAGCGCCGTATTAAGATGATTTGGATGCGACTACATTGGTTGTGATGACGTGCAGCACAGGGATAATTCCGCTTCTACTGGGATTAAGGAAGCACCGACATGGCCAACTATCACACCAAACACCATCCACCGGCCTACCATCTCGCCCGCAGAGCTACCCACGCCGGATGAGCCACCATCTCTGTAGTGTCTGCAGGGGTGTGTAGAAAGGTATGATTCAGTGGCCATGGCCAGACCAACCAGACCACCTCACTTCACTCTCTGACTGCATCAGCCACTCCATGCTGGTGACATCTCACCTTCCTTTGCCTCTTCTAGTGTAGACAAGCACCGTGCTCATATATCTAAGAGGTAGATATTATCATCACCCAATGCACTTCTTCACACATTGCCGATGCAGTATCCTGTTGCTGTATATGTGGTGCCCAAGTCTTGTGGACAGTTGGTGTAAGGTGTGCCTCAATTTTTCTTTCTAATGGCGCAAATAGATTTGCAATGTGGTCATGTTGTCCCCAAAGGTATGTGTGTGCTGACACTGATGGGCAAAGTTGTGAGTTGTGCGTTTTGAAGCATGTTGAGTGTGGCTTCGGTTTGAGGCAATAGTTGGCACCATAGGTGTAGGGGAAAATCCTTGTCAGTTCCACAAAGTATGCTAATGTAATGCGCTTTGAAGGTTTGAATTGCCTTTTCAGCTTGGTTTTGTTGGTGGTCATTTGGGGGTACCAGTTGGAAAGTCATTTTGTTGTTGGTGATTGTTTTCTTAAAGTCCTCTGATGATTCATTGTCGAGTATGTGTTTTCTGGGTTTTATACTGGCTCTGTGGAGGCAATTGATCAGTTCTTGATAGGCTCGAATCATCTTGCCTGAAGTGCAATTTTTCATTGCTGCTACCAGTATTACATTGCTGTTGAGCTGGTACAACATGTTGGGGAACCACCACCTTGGTGGTTGCCTTTTCAAGCACACCTATTGGTAATTTAGATTTCCATAACAAAGATGATTATTTTAATGAAGTGAGCTCAATGGAAGTTCGGGAGCAACAGCGTAGGATGTACATTAGCACCTCCAACAAGTGCAACTGTTGCCAAAAGTACTCCCTCATTCCTCTTTTCATCCCCCTCCTGTTGTCCTTGCCGACAATATTCTTTGTCCACTGATGATGTTCAATGTATTGCTGATTGTCATTTTTCTATGTCTTTGCTACTGCAGTCAAAAATGATTGCCGCCATTGCCATCACCCATTGCTGCCATCACCTCCATCCTCCATTGCCAAAGACTAAAGACATTCTGCCAACAAGTTGTCCTCATCCTTGTCCTTGTCCTCCTCATTGTCACTGTTGTCCCATTCATCTCCCCCCTCCTCCCTCCTTTCACAAGTGCCCCCTCGCAGTGACAGAGCAACCATCAAGGCAGACATCCGAATCATCATTGGATGACAAGTCAGCTCTAGGTTGACTACTCCCCCCAATCGCCACCACCGCCAACAAATATGGTTGGTGTTTTTACTTTGCGCATACCGCAACCCGCAACGATGACCTCCATGAGACCAACTATGCCATCGCCTATGTTGCCAATGATGCACTGCCATCGTCTTGCTGCCATGTTAGCTGCAGGGGGGGGGTGATGATAGCAGCAACTAGTGCAATGACAATGTAAGCAAAAAAAGTACATCATGTGCCTCATTTTAACATGTTTGTGATGCATCGGGACAATGCAAGGAGCCCTAACCCATAGAATATTGACATGATATTCATTCATGTGATGGGAGGGAGGTATGTGCAAGTGGCCTTGGTGAAGGAACATGCATGTGATGTACACGTTGAAGTGCTCAAAACACAAATGAGACTCTCATTTTTGTACCAAATTCTACATAGGAATATGTAGACCTGAGTCTGTCAAAATTTGTCCTCACATGAGTACATCTTGTCCTCACAAGAAAAAAGAGTATGACACTACAGTTGATTGAATAACCCCCCCCCCAATTCATTACCCAATTCAGCACTTCAAATGTGCATGGCTAATCTATGTTCAGTTCTAGATCATTGTAGGTCTTAACTTTTCTGACGTGAATTTATGAGAGAAAGTGCCCCCCCACAATCACTCATCAACTTCTTCCAACATCAAAAAATTTCTAGTACGATTACTACATCACTTGCAGGACAAATTTCTTCTGCTTGTGGGGCCACTCTACCACCTCTTCTACCCATGTTAGTCTGCTAGACAGTGCAGAAACGAGTGTGAATAAATAGGTTTACGATTTTATGAGCTACATTTACGTGTACATGCTGTCTGCTAGCTTTGCTAGAGACAATCAATGGATTGTGACTGATGTGTCAATATGATGCCTTCAAGTTGAAATTCTGATTGGACTTGATTGATCTGATTGGACTAGACTGAAAAGCTGAGAAGACTGGTGTCCTTCCTGGAATGTGTTCCAGCCTGTTCCGGCTGTGATTAGCACACCCTCACAGGAAGACATTTGGTTTCTCTTGAGCGCTTCCCGCCTTATTGTTTTCGATTTTTTCCGAAATTCTTCAAGTGTGGCGACTGGTGTTAATATCTCTGGTCGCATATTTTTGTGGTGCGCCGCTAGATGATGTTTTGTTCAGTAATTGGCCAAGTTTTGTTTACCTGGCCTCCAATAAATGCGGAATTGCTGTAGTGTTTTCCGGTCTCTCAACCAATGAAATTGCATATCCATTGCCTTTGTGTGTTTTAGTTGGATTGTGTCATTTACTACCCCCGCCGCGGTAGAATTATCTGTTTGGATTGGAGTTGCCGTCTGCGGGTATCCCATTTTTTCTAGTATCAACCGGATATATACTGCTTCTTTCGCATTGATGTATAGCGCTCCTAATTCTGCCTCTGTTGTGGATGACATAATGTTTTTGATTATTTGCGCAATATTGAGTATTGGTCCATTGAGTAGTGGGAGTGTATCGGCCGTGGTGAGGTAAAATATTCCTCCCGCTCAACTTTTTGCTTTTGGTTCATTTAAATATCCGGTGTTGCTGTGCGCTGCCAGGATCATCGGGCTTGCTTGGTATGTTATTACCGCATCTTCTTGCAATGGCAAATAATCTAACAATTGTTTTGTTCTTTCCCATGTTGTTTCTGTAGGGGTCAATTGTTGCGCTGCAATGGCGCTGAGGGCCGTAAGGACTGTGGGATTGACCGCTCATGCTAAGTACATGAAGGTGCCGGTCACTTGCTGAATGAATTTCTTTTTATCCAGTGGCGTATTGTTGTCATTTGTTGCATACTGCACAGTGCTTCCAAATTTGGGTGGTATGTGTGGATGTGGTTGAAATTGCTTTTTGGCTGGTTTAGGGTGGGCAAACCTTGTTAAAGCTTTATCCATGTACCCCAGCATGAGACATGGACTTGCTGCCTGTCATAATCCCAGTCGAGCGTAAGTCCAATGTATTGCATCAGGTTCAATCGATCGTAATTTTGTAATCATTTCGTATGATATTGAGTAAGTGTTCTGCATGCTCACGTCCCACATATTTTATTCCAAAGTCATCAACTGTCAGAATAAACTGAACCGGTTGGCTACAGTGCTGCCAATACCCGGGGATCATGGGATCCTGTGTGTATCCATGGGCATTCAATCGCTTTTCGAGGAGTTGTTGTGCAAGGAGTCCTGCTTGTGGTAAGCCATACATTCCTTACCGGATTTCAATGTACACATTGTCCTGTGGTGTCGTAATTTGGCGTAATTTGTACTGTTGTATTATTTCTTCAGGAATGTCCCTCAAGTGGAGTTTGACGTATTTGTATCTTGTCATTGGTGTGTTCAAGTAGAAATTGGAGATGTCAGCGGTGATGAACCTGGCATCTGGCGTTGAGATGACACTATTGAAGAATATTTTGGCGAGCAATAATTCACACGTTGGTCTTCCAACATTGCCAGGATAGTTTATTTTGTCTCCCCCCACCGTAAGTCTTGTCCGGTGTGGATTTTCTTTTGTGAGATGGAGGTCGCATACAAATCTTCCATATGTGATATCTCGTCATCATTTGGGTGGAATTTGCGAGAACGGTACGAAAAAGATCATTTTCGTTCCTTCTATGCGAGTGTCCACCCCTTGTGCTAATCTTCCTAATTCATCCGCTGATGATGTTGTCCATACCCCTTTGTGGTCTGGGTGCATGAGGAGTTGCCGGTAGTTGAGCATATTACCGGTAGTTTTGTCCAGTACTGCAGCAAGTTTTGTGTGAGTGATGGTCGACTCGTACAAATTGATACTGTTGGTGCTTGTAGTGTCATGCTGTTTGCTTGGCCATGTGCCCCTCTGGTTGAGATGCAATCATCGTGCCCCCCTGGTAGTATGGGTCCAAGTTCTCGGGGTACTATGGGAGGCGCCGGTGCCGGCGTGGCCATGGGTAGGTGCGGTGCGTTTGTCATTGCCGGAAGTGTTGCAATGAACCGTTCCATTGGTAATGGTGGTGTAGGATGCGCTGGTTGTAACGGGCTGGCATGCACGTCTATGCTGTTTGGTTTCCGTACACTTGTTCAGCCTTGTGGTGGCATTGCACTTCGATACATTTTGGTCAGTTTCTTCAGTTGTTCCAGTTGATGTGTTGTGTTGTCAGGTAACCCGTCCACTTTTTTGACTGCTTGCAGTAGTTGCTGGGTCGCGTTGGTGATGTAGTCCGCTGGTGTAATGGTAGGGCTTGTGTATTTTTTATGTTTGAATATGATCGTTTCATTTACTCGTGGTGTGAGACTTGTTTTTGGTAGGACTCTGTGGCATCTATAGTGTTTGAAGGATGGGCCCAAGTACCATCCTGGCTGTGTGTGTGCTGCTTGAACAATATAATGGTTACCTCTGCTCGGTTTCGACGGTGACAGTGTGGTGGCACAAGTTCATAGGGGCATGTTTTGGTGATAAGTGCTTTCATTGCAGCGGAGCATTCGTTGTCAAGGATGTGTTTTTTGATGGTCAATTTTGCCAATTGCATTTGTTTAAGTGCAGCGCGGTACGCTCTTTGCATTCCATCGTCACTTTTATTCTTCATGGGTTCGGCGAAAGTATAGTTGCTGTCCACGTGTAAAAATACCATGAGGTATTGGTTTCCCAATTTTGATCGGTACAGTAGGCATCCCGTTTGGTTGCTGTAAATCATGTTGGTGAGTGCATACACACCTGTGATGATGGTGTCTTTATCCAGGCATTCTGAGCTCTGCTCTGTGATCGGGGGTAGTGTGGCATCGGCCTGGGGTTGTTTGGCTTTTGTCTTAGTTGACTGCACCCCTTGCCATTGTTGGTTCATATGACCCATGATTGTTTTGTTGCTCTCCGGGAAATGCTTCAAAACATTGTGCTGTGTTAGTAGTGGCCATGTGGTGAAGTTTCCATTGGTCATGGCCTTAAGCAGTGTATCTTTTGTTGGGAAGCCGAGGCTTGCATGGTGCCACTTGATTGCCTGTGCAATGGATGGGAAGTCAATTACAGCATCGGCCATGTCCGGTATGTTTGCTGTTAAGTTTGTCTTCCATGCTACATGTTTGGTTTCCTTTGTTGCTGCTGTTGAATGCATTCGCCACAGCCCTGCACTATCTCTGCACCCTCGGAGGATGGGTCCAGTGGTGGCTGTGATGGTAAGTGCCATTGTTGAGTATACCGTTGCACCATGTTCATTGAAGATTGTGGTTAACTTTGCATCCGCCAGTCGTTTCACGCTCACCAGGTCATTGGTGAGGCCTGGTATTATATCTCCCTCTCATGCCTCCATGGGGAGGTTAGGATATGGTAGGGTAGCCTTGACTGATGCTGCCACTGGATACCCATTAGCTAGCCCGTCAGTCTTCCGTGATGGCTCCTCTGTTTGAATCCACTCACCCTCGGAGCTGCCGTAGTGTCCCGTTGCTCCCGAGTCTAGGATGGCTCACGTGGTTATCATTGTGAGTAGGTTCGCTGTGGCCTGCAGTCTTGCATGGTGTTGTTTTTGCACGGAACTGCAATATGTGGTTGCTGCTTGTTTTGGCTTGTCTTGATGTTGCGCTAGTTTGGCTTTCCAGTCTCTGATGATCCGGGGTTGTGGTTTAGTGTTTGGTTTCTTCAGTGTGAGTGCTGTTGGGGGGCCAGTAGTCTGTGGCCACTCCAGTGATGTGGCAGATGTGCGCGGTATGGTGTTGATGTTGTTGGCAGGCTCAGCAAGTGTTTCGTAGTAATTTGTGAAAAAGTGCTTGGGGTATGTGTAAGTAGTTTGCTTATCGCGTGTTACGACTATACCCGGCGCCCAATATTCTTGCTCACTATCACCTCCTGTTTGCTCTTCACCCCATCATTCTTGCTTCTTTGCTTTCGGTTTCCAACCCTCCGGTTTGTTGGCATGGTTGCCCACAAGCCCCCAGCATTTGTCTGCTGGTACGTTTGGATGGTACCAATTGCAGTGCACACATTTCACTCTTGCCATTTTCTTCTCACCCTTGTTCTCATGTGTGCTGCTCCCCTTTCCTGCCATGATGTGCTTAAGTTCAGCTTCGTGCGCTTTCACCTTATCTTCAAGTGCAGAGGCAGTGCTAGTGGCAGCTGCATTAGCTGTTGCGATGGGCGGCTGGTCCATGACAGCATTGATTCCCGCCGTAGTAGCTTGTGCAAGAGCCAGTAGGTTATCATCAATGTACATTTTGAGGTCGGCGATGGTTGTGACATGATTGGCGGATGCTCCGACTATTCTAGCAGTCTTGGCTCCATATTGGTCTTGTTGACGGCATTTGTGATTGGCGGCAGAAAAATACGTCTTGAAGTCAATCCACGTTTGCATTGCCAGTGGTTTGAGCTCCCACTTGCTGACTTCTTCTTTGAAATCTCCATGTCCCCTGATTTGCTTGAGTATGGTGACCATGACAATGGATTTGCTGGCAGTGATGCTGTGCTTCTTGAGTAGTTTGATGGTTGCATCCACGTTCTTGAAGTGACCTTTGAGAGGTAAGTCTCCGTCAAAATTGACTGGTTTGTTGAGTGCATCTAACAATTGCTTCTTATCAAAAACGTCGGTTACTTGCGCATTGGTCCAAAGGTGCGTCATCATTTCTAATGGCATAACATTTTCAAATTCCGTGTCCTCATCTTCTATTTTGATTAACATCTCTGATGGCACGTTGCTGAGAATCAGGTGCTTCAATGCCTCCTTGACCCCTTCCTGGGTATAATATTGCTTACGATTGGTTAAATGCGTGTCTTTCGCTAACGCTATTTCAGCCGCCATTGCAGTTGGAGTATATGTTAGTCACCGTATGGGCACGATTTCATTATGCGTAGTGAGACTCCCCATATGCAAATTTTTACCCGTCCCTGCCCGTATGCGTATGGGGTCTCCTCAAACGAGTACGGCAATAGGTAGTGATCCCCATATGCAAACTTTCGCATATGGGGATCGAATTTCTAATTTCCCATATGCGCACAAACACATTATACAAATGGTTAGTGACCAAAAAATCTCCGTATATGTAATGGTTTCTGTAAAACCCCCGTATGCATACGGGGATGCTTCTTCGAACAATCACAATATGTGTACGGGGATGTTTTTATTGCGTGCTCCTTTCCCCAGGTGCGCGCTCCTTTCTTTTCGTGACTCAGGTGCATCTCGCCCCACAGGTCAAAACCTATTGCCATACGCGTATGGGGAGACCCCGTATGCATACCGGCAGGGACGGGTAAAAATTCGCATATGGGGAGTTGCATTACGCATAATGAAATCGTGCCCATACGGTGACTAACATATACTCTAATGGTGGAAACCATACAAGAGTATTCATTGTATTGTACACTCATGGGCATATTTTGTCAGTCCTCTCAAGATTGGTCATAATCCTGATAGTAAGGGTGGTCTTGCTTGGTGTGGGCCAATCTGTGTATGAAACCAATGGTATTTCACTGCATAATGTTTTGATCGTGATGTCATATGGCGTGGTTCAAGGCGCCCTAGTGTTAGAGCGCCAGCATTGTCTTTGTGGATTTTAATGTGCATGTTTATAATGTCATGCAGGTGTATCTCCAAGAATGCACATATCTCTTTTGTTATATCAATGATTGGGAATATGTCCTTGCAAGAGGTACTCAGCATGACATATTCAGCCTCCATTGTAGAAAGAGCTATTTCTGTTTGTAATTTGCTTTTCCAAAGTATTGGACAGTCGGCAAGACTGATGACATACCCTGTACGACTGTGGATGCAATGGGGGTCGTGTTTGTCATCTCACGTCCATAATCCAGCAAAGTCTGCATTAGGATAGCAATCAAGTTTCATGTCTTTGCTTAATTTGAGGATGAGACTTTTGTTGAAGGTGCCCTTGAGGTAGCAACCAATCCGAACAAGAGCAGTTTCATGCACCATTTGTGGGGGATGAGTGTAATGAGCGCATTGATGAGTGGCAAAAGAAATATCAGGACGGCTGTGCCTAAAGTAGAGCAACATGCCAACCACACTGGCATAATTTATAATGCCACTGGCAGGTAGCCCGTCTACATTCCATCCGAGGGCAGCTTTTCAGTGGGCGTATCGATGACAGTACTCATTTTAGAATCAACACCCAGGGCCGTGATGATCCGCTTCGTGAGACTTTCTTGTTTGAGAGTGATAATGTCATTGTCATATTGAATGTCCACACCCAGATATCCCTCAGCGGTACCTTCTTTGTGCAAAGCCACATCATCTGTTTTCATTTGCTCAATGAGTTCATCTATATCCCTGTTTTCTTTGCCATAGATCAAGATAAAGTCAACATAGACTAATTGACAATAAGGGATTTGCTCAAGAATAGGCATGGGTCATATTTCGAAGTTGTGAAACCATGTTTAATGAGTTGCTCAGTCAAATATTCAAAAAAATATTGTGGAGATTGTTTGAGGCCATAGAGGGTACGTTTTAGTTTGAGGACCTCATCGCCATTACCAAGCATGCTGCACATTTGAGGTGTGCAGTGTCACAAACAGGAGCTCTGCTCTTTGTCTTGATGAATGGTCCTGCATGCAAAGCTGTATCATCGCCATCATAGCTTTTGAGTCATTTCCTATTGTGCATTAGCATTTGCACCCAACTGAGTGAGGCGTGAGATTACTTCTGGTGCCAGAGAAGGAGCTCCTTTTGTGAGCTTGAGAGGTTTGTGTTGTTGGCACCAAGGATAGAGTTGATCTTGTTAATGTCTTGCAAGTTTGTAAATGAATAACCAAAAGCTTTGTTCCAGAATGAGGAATATTCTTGATCAGGCATTGCCAGTGGCAGCATATGAAGATTACTGTGGGGGCAAAGCTTAGCGGTCATCTGAAACCATTGTCCAACAAGAAGTCTATTCCTTGTGCAATTTGAAAAGCTTGACAACCAACTATTTGCAGAAGGACTTGAGGACTAAGAAGATGGACCTCTGCAGTAGGAATATGATAACCAACAACCTCGACAGAAAAAGATTTACCATTGGAACCTTGAAACAACCACTGGACAATACCTTCACCTGACACCAAATTTGAATAAAAGAGATCTTTAATTTTCACACTGCTGTTGTGATAACTGATAAAGTCAGATCTGTGTGGAGTAATGCAGACTTATGTGCCCATATCAACAATGACACTTGAACGAGCAGCAGCAGACAAGAAGCATCGAGGTGAGTCGATAGAGGAAAGGAGACATCGCTTGCTAGAGTCAGAGATAACACCAGTAGCAAAGAGTGGCATTACACCTGCAATTGATGTCTCAAATGCAATGATAGAGCTGGGGTTGTATGCGTGAAGAAAATGGTTGACTTGATTGCTGATTGCACCAAGTCTAATCCAACCACAAAATCTCCAATGTCTGCTCTTGTGTCGACACTATCGGCAGCTGGACAAATCAATGGAGAAGGGCTTGCCTGTGAGGTTTTATTGGGGGAAGAGATCCCCAATCCAATGTAGACAGACAGTAATGCTGCCTGTGTCATATCTTGATTTGTCACGAGAGAGGTCATTTGAACTTAGAGTGGTGATAGTAGGAATGCTGCTTCAACCTCTCTTGATTTATTCACGGGGGGCATGCATGCAATAGTATCTGCAACTTGAAGACAATTAGAAAGATATCAAGACCAAGGTGGAATGTATGGAAGATGTCGCTTGTGATCATAGAAAGGCTGAAGAAAATGGTGAAGAGATATATGTAGGGATATGTACTATAAAGAATTTGTTGGATTTGAGCAAAGATAAGGCTTTTGTGAGCACCAACGAGGTCACAGCCTAATCTTTAAAGAGCCACCAACCATTGAAAGGAAGCTGGCAATGTCCTCGTTGTCAGTGCTGACATCATGTGTGTCTTCAGCTTGAGCTTCATTTGCATCATTGTTTGTGGCACCCTCATGCTCATCATCAGTATCATCGGAGAACAAAGCTGTAAAAGCAGAAAGAAAAGCCTTTGCTTTTGGATTGCGCAAGTAGTTTTTCTTTCTTGGACCACTTTCCTTCCTCCATAGAAGGTCACGTGAGGTGCCGCGGTCAGGATGGTTGACTTCACCAGATTCAATTTGTGCCAGATATTTCATGCAAGTAGGGCGGATGTGACCAATTTCTCTGCAATAGACCCACTCTTCCCAAGGCATACCACCGCGTAACATCTTGTGGGAGCGTTCATTTTGTTCACCTTTGAAAACAGAATTATGTTGGCTCAGACCTGGATGGCCAACCCCTTCCCACTTCTTGCCACCGATGAGCTCAAGGTAGGCATTCTCAAGATTGTTCAAGATGTCAATGAGCTGTGTATGGAGGGAAAACTTTTCAAAATATTTTTGTACAAGCTGGTACGCCGCATGGCAATTTGGCTGGAGCACACATCATCGAAAGACTTGGTGGATGATTTCGCAAAGCCGTCAAGGACTGTACGGATGATGTTTGTTGGGAGATCATCATTACCCAGGGCAGTAGCAACAGCTTTGAGACAAAGACAAGTGATAGGGACATTTTCACCGGGAAAGTTTGTGGTATCAAAATTTTTGATATACAATTCGAGAGCATCGTGCGCCTCCTGATTTTTAACAACAATACATTTCATGATAAGGCAAAGAGTGGTAATTGAACCTTGTTTTGTTTTGGGAAAGACAGATATGTCTGACTCTATCTCAGTGCATAGAGTTTTGTCCATGGAGAGAAGTAACGTATCCTCGAGCCAACTATCACTCTCCAACTCAACTGCACTGCCATGTTTCAGAATGAAAGATTGCCAATCGTAGTAGTTGTTGTCTTGGAGCTGTTGCCAATCATCAATTGCGTTCAAGAACTTGGTGGCCTTTGCGACTTGGAGGGGCTGCATGAGATCCACATTTCTTGGAATCTTAAGAAGGGAAACAAAGTCATACTGGATGCAATAGCGATGGATCGATTTTAAGATTGACTGCCAATCAGGGAGCTCTATACATCATGGTCAACACCGCTCTGGCCTACTTTTTGGGTGGTGGCAATTACTGACAAAACATCAGCACCCGGAACGTGAATTGAATTCAATTCCTTTAATTGAATTCAATATGGGTGACTAATTAACCAATTTTCTATGAATAGCCAACTGAGCTTCCATGCATGATCGTAAAGATTCAAACTTTTAGAGAACTCTGTAGAAAACAAAGAAGGAAATAATAGAAAATATCCTCCCAAGCATGGGAAAAAAGATTGATTTGGAAACTGTACCGTAATTTAGATAGATTTAGTGTCTGGTGCTTAAACCCCGGTGGTGCTTAAACCCCG
>JALLPB010000370.1:0-18869 GCA_036939975.1 Cyclostephanos tholiformis | reverse complement strand
AGTATACGTATTTTATCTAGTAGAAGCTAGAGTGAGATTTTTGGAAATACGACTTTGGTTGAATTCGGTACATAACCCGAACATAAGTACATAGTAACGGCCCAGGCCGCGGCTATGCTATGGGAGGAGACAACGCGAGAGAATCAATCAGCCGTTTTGTGTGTGTATGGTACAAACTAACTGTACACAAAACACACACTGGACCGGTCACGGAAGGTCCCTCGTTTGGCTCACGATATATGATGACAATGACGACAACATATCCACGACAACTATTTCGGTGCATCGAGATGGGGGAAGCGTAATAAATCACAGTATATATATATATATATATATATATATATATAATATTATCATGACCTCATCGATTGCCACGATAGCCGTCCTATCGTCTTGTGGCTTCCTCGGGAATTTCGGCGCGGCGTTGCTGGGCTTCGGCGAGGCGATTATATTCCTCTTCGTATGGCAGGTCATATACCTCGCGGGGTACGACGATACCGATTTCAAATTCGCGATTTTCATTCAGAGTCTATCGCTATTCAGCGTGCAGGTGGGTATATTATATAGCACTGGGCTGTTTTTGGCGTCGTCGCCGTCGCTCGGCTTCTCTTTTCGTATTATGATGTGTGCCGTTTAACACAGAAGCTGATCCCATGGTTTTGTACTACTACTACTACTATTTGTATACCCTCTCTTATATATATGGAACTCATCCAAGCCATTCCTTCTTTGGGAAACATCTGTGGGTAAGGGTCGTCCGTCACGTGAATATTATGAGGGTATCACAACCCGCCGCGCATTGTTGATTGCAGCCTCATCCAACCCCCCCCCTCCCCAATCCCCCAATGCATCGATCGACCCACGTAGTTAAATACGCCCATCGTCGAATACTCCTACTCTTCGTGCCCGTCACTCTACTGCTAACCCCCATCGGTCAATACGTTGGCACCATCGCACCGATTCCGCTAATGAAGACAATCGCGGGCGCGGTGGTGCTTTTCGTGGCGTTCATCGAAACGCATACCAGGAGGGATGCGCTACTGCGACGCTGTCGTGGGAAGGGGGTGGACGAAACGACGATTGATAATACTCACGGGGCGCCGCCGACGTCCATCGAAGTATCGACGGACGACCCCGCCCAACGGGGGCCGCCCGATGATGCCGATGCATCGGCGGCGGTGGATGAGGAGGATTTTCCAATCGAATCGACGAGATTATCATTAACCTTCGGGATCACGTCGTGCAATCCATCCGAGCACCGATCGGACTCCGCGACCGACGACCGGGCGGGCGATGCCGTTTCAAATAATACCGCCGCCGCGCGGGATACACATGGATCGAACGATGGATCCACCGAAAAACGAATCGAGATGATAGTATTCGGCTGTAATAGGGTAACGAGCGATACCGTCGTCGCCGGCGGATTGAGCGGCTTCCTCGGCGGGATGATTGGCATACGAACGCCGCCCCTGATGCTCTACTTCCTGCACCCTCCCAAACCGCTAGTCTTCGATAACCATAGTCAGCGCGCGACGGGGGTCGTCATCATGTTCACCAGCACGGTCTTTCGAGAGGTATTTTACCTCTATGACACGTTCGCGGGGGACGATGCGCCTGGGTATCAGGGCGGGGTCGTCGTTTATCAGAGGGAGGATTGGAAATTGTACGTTCACGTTGTCGTTTTCTCGATCCTTGGGGGGTGGGTGGGAGGAAGGGCCTTCGAATACGTCAAGAATGCAAGGGAGGCGATTCGAGGAATTTTCCTCGTATTACTTTACATGTGCGGTGCGAGCCTTTTCATCTCGGCATTTACCGCCTAATATGCGGGCATCCGAGGATGCATGTGAAATTAAAGTTATTCCTTGGATTTTGAAAGATGTGATCTAGATAGTGTTGTTATTGTTGACCGGAGCCTTATCGGAAATGATCTGGTGTGATTGGGGGCGCTTAGAGTTCTGTACGTCTGACCTCAGTTTATCACCTTCTCTAGAGTGCAATACTGAGAATTTTTTCGTATACTTGTAAATGATAATTATCTTTTATGTTTTATCACGGGGAGTAGCAATCGGGCGTTTCATTGAACGGATCATCACATACACACACGGGCATTTCCAAACAATAATCGCATACACCTTTTCCAGAGCAGTTAGCGGGACATACTAGGTGAGGACAAACTATCGCCAATCGAGGACATTGTATTGTGTAGCCATGGCCCAGATCAAGGTCCTGACCTTCATAGTCACATTGAAACACCTTTTCGTGTACAACAACGTCCAGCTTCAAGTCAACATCGTTGCAGTATGATTCTAAGCAAACAGAGTTTGGTGCATCTGTTACGAAGCAACGGCTGTTCGCAGAAAATATTTCACCAATTAGGGAAGGAGAGTTTGTCTTGTCAGAGCAAGATTTGATAACTGCCGTTCTCATGGGACATATGGTACCGTCCATTTCTTCTAAGCCAATGCTCGAGCATCCTGCCTTGTGACTGTGAGTATAATCACAGCCCAATGGTTGGTCCAAATCTTGGCTCTCTTGAGAGATATCATTGCAGAAGAATCCCTGACTGTAGTCAGGTACCGTGGTTTTGGATTCCCCCAAACACTTGCCATTTACAAACCCACAGCCAGCTCCTCGTCCAAAAAGGGGAACGGTTGATTTTCTAAAGCTGGCACGATACCAACCGGAATCCTCCAAGAGCGCTAATGTAAGTGGAGTTAAAGAAAAAGCCGTGTCAGCCGACCCNACGATACCAACCGGAATCCTCCAAGAGCGCTAATGTAAGTGGAGTTAAAGAAAAAGCCGTGTCAGCCGACCCGCCAATTGACGTAAAGTCTTCGTCAAAATGATATCGACGATCGAATGAGTCACCGAAGCAAGAAGACGACTCCGATTGGCTAAGCCTTGCTCCAAGTAAACTCTGACAATCAAAGTGATTCCGTATCACCTGCCTCACAAGTGGTGTAGTCACTTCCCACATTCCTCTCTTCTTCCCAGATATATCAAGATTAAGATCTAGACTAGGTTGTAATATATTTGGGACTAAAAGTGTCCGGACTGAGCCGTCGACGCAGGTAACAGTTTTTTCAGTTGATCCGAATGGCTGACCCGTTTCAGAATTGCGGAAATGGTGGAAAAGTGAAGGGCTCAGGCCTAGCAACTTTCCTACTTCCATAGTCAAAGCAGACGTTAGACGAAGACTCTCTCGGTCGGAAACTTCCCCAAATGATTCATCTATGTTCTGGAGACATAGGTCCATGTTCGCAGATATCGGACGCAAATGCTGGTCAAATGAACATACAGTCGCATACGAAACGATGTTCTGTGTAATTTCACCACCGTGGCATCGTGGCCCGTCAATTGTGACAAAGATGATAGTGTCTGTGTTTGAAAACCCTTGCGCTAAATGATGTGGCAAAATTTCTGCTTCTCCGCACTGATCTTGAAATGGAAAGATGTTATTCACTGACCTCAGAACAGAGATACCACCGGCCCAAATTTCCGACACAGACGGCAAGATGTCACCAGTCAGTGCTTCGATCTTTGTAATCATGGCCATGGTAGAAGACTTATCACGATTGATAGAACGAAGCAAATGGTCCGTAACAAAGGTGATCCGAATAGGTTGATATGTGTCACCTTGCCCATAGTCAACAAATGTATTGTGATCTTTTGGGGGTATTTCAAGCGCAACATTATTAGCACGTATGCCTTCTTGGGACGCGGCATATTTAGGCATGTTGATTAGGACAGAAGAAGTGAGCCAAGAATCCTTCATTGGAGAAGATGAACCTATAATGCTTGGCAATACTGACTGTTGCTCCTCAGTTAAAAGCGTTTGATACCGCAAAAAAGAACCATGGAGCTTCCTTGGGCGTGAGGTTGCCATGACGGAAAACGACCTGGACTCTGGATCAATAGAGGGTCCGTCCCAATCAACGGACCTAGTGGGAGTCCGGGGCACTATGCTAGGATCCCAGGGATTGCACGATTTCATGGGGAGAGCAGTCGCTTTTTTGTAGTTGCCGTTAGTTTGTAAACTTCTTTTTCGCTCATGTGAGGCATTCATGCGTTCGTCCGCAGTTAGCTCGGTTTCGTACAAAGCATCGTATGTGTCCGTCCCAAGCTTCCGCTTTCTTGTAAAATCATTCTCGAGAATAGCGTCGTCATCATCTGCCATGAGGATTGAATCTTTCGTGCTATTGGATTCGGATTTGAACGATTCGTGTTCTCTCGATTTGAACATGCTGATATACCAAGGATCGCTTTCGCCAATCAGACCTATTGCAGAAGATGAAAACGCAGGATCAGAAGTGGGACTATCAGAGTCCTCGAGCTCAAGGGACACCGTGGGTGACATTGTCGGCGCTTCCGTTGTCGAGCAAATCGGCTCGCCGCCGTCGATCAACTCAGGTGGGTGGCAACTTTCGAAAAGTGGTCGCCATGAACATCCGATGCCTGACTCGATGCAATCGACTTCCGTCTCAAAAGCTTTGCAGTTGCAATCAGTGCTATTGTCCATCAATGTCATGCCCACGCGCTTGGCCAATTCCTCCTCAGACATGCCGTCAAGCTTCTCCTCCCTTGCGAATACCTTTATGAAAGGTGGTCTTGCGCCGTAGAGTGAGCGATCCGTAAGTTTGTACATTCCGTCCTTCTTTTCTCGCGCCAGATAAGCCAAGTAACTTGTTCCGGTTGGCCCTGGAGGGCCGATGATATTTTTACGGAACATCAGTCGTCGCTGTTGATGCTTGTACAGGTCTTCACCCTCCTCTCCGTTCTCCTCTTTCCATTCTTTACAAAACTCATCGCGCATCTTTGTGTTATAAAGCATATCCATGTCAAGGCTGGCAGAAGAATTAGATTTATGTGAGTAGTTGCCGCCTTGAGACGAACGAAACCTGTATGGTGGTAAATTTGCAACGAGCACTTACATGACTTTATCATGACCTGGTTTGATGCGCTGTCAAATTATTCGTTAACAGTGGCAGTGGTTATGAAGAGTAAGACTTAGAATCGTTTAAACATCACCTCTGTCAACAAGAAACGGAGGAATGTGAGTCATTTTAATCACCTGTGCCAAATTAATAGTTTCCTTGCAATAAGGATACTTGAAACAAAAGGCGTAAGTCGCAGGAGTGAATGGAATGACTGGGATGAAGGACCTTGGCGTGAACATCAAATCAACGTGTCGGGCGACGGAATGATATGAGTTCGTTATCATGAACCAGTCCGTTTTCACCTCGGCTTCGCATAGGTCCATGAAATCGGGGGCGCCACGATGTTGCGTCCGCACGGGGACCGCCGTCATCTGGTCGTAATCATCGCGTTCTTGAACAACAGGGGGGACCTTGGAAAAATAATTCAAACGGGAAACGGGTTGGATCATAAGAGCTAAGTGACGGCTCGGATTTGAATCGTTCCGGCTGGGCAACGGCTCCTAGTCACTTACCATGATTACCACCTCGGAGAATGGACTGGACGAGCGATAGGGAACAGAGTCAGTATGGAAATCAACGGGGCAAAAAAAGAGAAACAAAAGAAATTAAACGTACTGATCCTTCTCGTCAAGTCCCTTGATAAGGTTTACCGACCGATCGAAAAACCATTCGGAAATCACCAGCGTGACCTCCGTCTTCGTCGGGTCCCACGGAGAGTAAAGCTTCGCGCCGTGGATGACATACTCGGGGCCGAGGTGTCGTGGGATGAGATCTGTAAAGATGAAGCATCGGATGGTCAGCGTTTCAACGACAACAGATGGTATTCGTAAAGATTGTATAGTACTCACTGGTCGCCGCGTAGTTATGTATGGCCTTGGTGAATTTATACGGTGTCGTCTTCTCCCATATTTCGGCCCACTTTTTGAACATTTCGGTGTTATTCGAAAGCGTGATATTCTCGCCCTCCTCGTTAAGCATGATCTTGGGGGCGAGAGTGGGGACAATGCCGAGGGTGCCCTCCACCCACATTTGAGACACTAAAGAGGGAGGAAACGTGAGGAGATCGAATATAGGTATTAGGATGATAAAGCCACCAGGGTAGAAACAGAGGGTATTTGACGATTCAACTTACTGCGGTAATCATACGGGATGGAATTGTAAGGACAGGGCGCCTCGACTTCCAACTGGCCAACGAGACGCTCAAGCAGGGGGTGGGAGGTATTATAAATCGCATTCCCATTGGTGTGATGCAAAAGTGAGATTGGGATTTTCTCGTAGAAAACATCCCATTTGTCGCCGTCGTATTGACTACGATGGATACAAGGATTGGACAAGACGTCGATTTGATACGTCGCAAGAAAAAGTGAACAATCAAAAGATGAAGAATACGAAAACGAGCATCGACGACAGGAAGAGAGGTACAGAGGAGGGGGAGGGAAGACGAAGAGATATAACTTACGCTCCCAGGACAGCGAACGGACGATGGACCTCGATCTCACTGAGTATAACGTCCAACCAGTGAGCCTTGATCGGGACCGAATCGCCCTCCATAAGATAGAATCCGTCGTAATCTCCCCATTCCCCGCTCTGTATGATCCGGAAGGCTGCCTCGTACTGCCTATTGGGGCCATTGACCCAATTGTACAGTTCCTCCTGGGAGGTCCATGTATTGTAATTGGTTCGACGTGTGTGTGAGTCGATTCTACGTGGAATAACGAATAATCATGTAACAACGAAGAATAACGTCGTGTCTTTTTTTCCCTCACCTGAGCGCTCGGGATGTAAAGGTCCAATTCCTGGGGTATATTCGCCTCTATGGCGTATATATTGCCGAAGCACTGACTCCAACCGCCCGGTTCGAAGAATTGATCGATGATCGCATCCACGGCCTTAATCGCGACGTCATTCTCCGAGTATGTCTGCGAGTAGAAGAGGAATACGTCCGCCTTGGCGTATTTCATGGCATCGCTCCCAACGAAGTCGAAAATGTGTCGATCTCCGACGATCGCGTCCCCCCGACGTGTACCGTGCGTCGCGTTGACATTGGAGGATATTATCAATTCGCCATCCGGACCTACCTCGTACATGCGGTCATCTTCGTCGTAGTCATAATCATCCCCGACATCGTCCGACGCGGCCTTGCACGGCGGCAGTGCGTTCCAGCAGGTGAACGTCGTTGGCAACGCCTCGGCGTCGAATTCGCAAAACGGTCGAACGATGGCGAGTCTCGTCCTGACCTCTCGATCCTCCGACCCACCCTCGCTCCCCCCCCCGCGCATCCGTTGTTGTTGCTGCTGCTGCTGTTGCATCATGAGATTTCTACGAACCTGCATCTCCTCGTTCGCCAATAGCGTCCCGAGACTCCTGGTCGACGTGTAATACGAGCTCGACACGTACGGATGCTCGTAAACGAAGTCCGGACGATCGATATCGTCGTCGATGTCGATGTCGATGTCGATGTCGATGTCGATGTCGTTAGTACCCCCCCTCCCGCCCCCATCGACGGAGGAGGAGGCCGGGACGGCGGCGGATCCTCCATCGTCCACCGACCATCCCAACGTCCCGAATAGGCGGGATAGGACCGGCATCCCCGACCACCGCGTCATCGCGTCCGAATACGACGTTAGCGTCCTCGACGATGACGACGACGACGACGACGTGAAGTCGCGGCGGCGATGCCAGATGGCCCAAGCGCACAGGAGCGATAGCGCGTACCCGCCCATCCCCGTCCATGGCGGCATCGATCCCGACGACGTAATCGACCTCGATCTCGTCGTCGGTATCACGTCGTCATTGTCGTTGTCGTCGTTGTCGTCGTCGTCGTCGTCGTCGAGGATGATGCCGGCGGCGTATACGTCGCGTCGTCGTGGATATCGTCGATCATCGTATTCCTCGTCATCGGGAGGGCGACGCCGTCGTCGTCGCGACCATCCACCTCCCAATCCCGGCGGTATGGCATTCATAATTTATGTGTATTATTAATATTTGTTTTCTTGGGGGTTTTCACATTATATATATACTATATAATGTTGCAACAGCGGCACCTTGTCGTCATCGTCAAACGGGGAGGGGAGAGGAGGGAGAGTTCTTTGTTGGGGAGTCATTTCAGTAGTACAAAATGACCGGACATCTGTCCCTTTCTTTTTGTATTAGGTATTCTAATAAACCCGCAGATGTGGTTTGAATGCATGTATCTTTTGATGGATATAAATAAAATGATATTGGAGCATTCCTAAAAAACATAAAAACATAAAAACAAAGACATAAAAACATAGATTTTAGTCTTTTTAACCCTAAGTTTAACCCTATTTTCATGTTTTCTGGTCATAAACACATTAAAACAAACAACACCCCCCCCCTTTGAGTAAATTTATGTCCGGACATATCTTTGACATAAATCCCCCGACAAGTAAGTGTGCACGAGCAATCGCATGAGCTTACTCCTCGGCTAGTGCGCAAATAATAATCCTATTACTCGGCGAGCACGTGCAAGTAATCCCATCTCCCTGGCATGAGCGCGAGTAATTAATCCTATCTCCATCTCCCCAGCGATCATGCCAAGAGGGGCCAGTTTTTCTAGGGAAGAGTTCCTTGACATTGTCAAGGAAATTCTACCTATATCGGCGACTCAGTGGGAGCACATGGCAGAGACGCATAATTCGAGGTACCCTGACAAAGGGCACTTGGTCGACAGTCTCACTGTTCGTCATGCCAAGCAACTTAGGCAAGCCATCATCGATCAGCTCGATGGCTCTGACCTAAATGAAGTCGATGCCTATGGGCTTGGTGATGAGGAGGGTGGGGGAATGCCACCTAGGGGGGGGGGGGGGATGAGTCCAGGAAGGAGAGCGACGAAGAAAGTTCATCTTCCTCTGCGGAAGATGATATTCAGAATTCTTATGAGGGCAACGATTTCGAGATTTGCCCAATGATGCTTTCAGAATTATGAGTGCCTCAGAAATTACAAGCTTCCCGTGCACCAACTGATGGTGGAGAGATGCCTCGGCAAGCACGTCGACCACCCTCAAGAGTGGCATCGGTTGGCACTTTGGTCTTGTCTAATTCTGCCAATAGATGCCATGCTGCAACTCATATGACACCTATTTCGAGGCCCAGAAATCGGCAGCGTGAAAATCGTGACCATTCGCCTGAGGGTCATGGAGACCGAGTTGGACATGTGTTGGCCATGATGATGATGTGATGAGTCAGGCATTGGACAGAGATGAACAGCATCAGGAAAGGGAGGAACGACGCCAGGAATTCAGCATTCAAATGGAAATGCAGCATCAGCAGATGCAACAACAGCAAAACATGATGGGTATGATTATGATGGCAATGCTGGGTCAGAATGGTGGCTCATTGTCACTTCAGAATGTGGCGGCCTCCGGTGAGAATGTCACCAGTGAGACTGTTCAGCAACAACAGCAACAACAGCATAACAAAGAACATTGAGATAGCACAACTAATAGTGAAGAGTAGATTATAAGTAGGATTAAATAACAATTAAGTGTTTAGCAATAGAGGTACAAAATCAAGGTTTGTATCACAATTGAGTGGTGTTGCGTAGAAACTGTTCAACTGATTTATCCCAACCATCCTGGCTTGTAAGTTATGCAGCAAGATAAAGATGGTTAAAGAAACTTTCCATTCACCGCATTTCTCATATTTTATTCAATCTTTCATGCGTGGCATTGATGACTGAAATGCATACATCCCCCACTCATCCGACTGTTGCATTGATGTAGCATCACGTGCTATACTTCACTTTTGATAATTATGAATGTGGATCAAGTCCTGCGATAATTTTATCAAAAATTCTCACGTAACATTCCCAAAAGCAGAGTCCACGGTACATACAGTCTGCAACTTCTCGTATGTATTTCCATTGTCTGCAATCTGACTGTTGTAGACAGAGACAGGGATGTTGATATACACAACAGGGATGGTCCCATCTGGGCAGACGCATAACACTGATGACACATAATGGTCATGTGTCCAGCCATTGTAAAATCTTTCTTGTATCAGAGCATCACCTGACTGCTCAAGTGTTAACTTCAAACCATCAATGGTACACCAGACATTGGTAAGGAATCTGTGTCGACTTTGAACCATCAATTTATATTCCTCAATCTTTTCAGAGCTGGGGGTTTGCACTCTAGCCCACTGATCGTCTCCGAGCACCATCACCAGTATCCATTTCCCAAGCAATAAGTAGTCATCAAGGTTGGAGCAAATCATCCCCAAAATAAGCTGCAATGCCATTAACAATCCCCCCGTCCTAATCCAAGCCAGCACAAGACCAAGGCAGTCCTCGGGGCGAATCTTTCTTTTTTGTCCCTTATTCTCTTGTTTCCTCCATTCAAAGCACGATGTCCCAGATGGAATGAAGGGTGTGTAAGAATCGAAGATCGGTGCAAATATTTCACAAAGAGAAGCAAAAGACATGCAGTCAAAGCTGGTCAACATAATCATTCCATAATCATTCTGGGAGTCATACAGCTTATGCCACGTGCTGTTGGATTGATCCTGAAGAGAGCATCAAGGAATTTTCCTCTGCCGCTGCCGAATTTCATTTGATGCCCAAAGTCTTGAGAAAATCTTTGCAATATCGGGAATGAACCCAGTTCCGGTGACCCTTGTCCGCATCATCCAAAATCAAGACAGCAATAAGGACAAAATTCCAATGGGACAAATGGACAAAGGATGCACAGGAGGAGGGAATGATGCACAACTTTATGTCTTCATGTTGGCCATAAAGTTATGTCTGCATTTTAGGATAGAACACAAAATATGTTATTTTATTTATGTCTACACAGTAATTTATGTTTATATGTTTTTAGGAATGCTCCATTTATCTGAATATTTTGCGATAACTAATGGAGATGACGGCACAACGGTGATGCGAACAGTTAGCGATACAACGACGACTGTGATGAAGGAGATGAAAAACATAACTTATGTACGCCAAATAGAAATGGATATGTTTCGTTTTATAATTTATGATACAACCTTGTACTATGATTAGTAGCGACCCATATCCCCACCTTTATCTTCAAATTTCAGCGGACCCGGAGGGAATACGGATGTCGCCGTCAGGTACTCTGAGCTTAGGAAAGTCACATGGGGTGTGTCGAGGAAGCAACCCACGATGCACAAAACGATCCTACGTTCGCTGGTCAATCGATGTAACGCCAAGAGGTGATTCTCATCTTTCACAGCATCATATCAGGCTGCAACTCGTCTTTGCTC
This sequence comes from Cyclostephanos tholiformis, assembly GCA_036939975.1. NCBI lineage: Eukaryota > Bacillariophyta > Thalassiosirophyceae > Thalassiosirales > Thalassiosiraceae > Cyclostephanos > Cyclostephanos tholiformis. Next base: position 7,683 of record JALLPB010000370.1, on the reverse strand, counting down.
ATAGCATAGACATTAGAGCTACGCGATGATGCAGCCATGCCAATGCCACCACTTCCATCGTCCACATCTACCACTAACACCTCACCATCCCTCTTGCGCTTAATTATAACGGTTGGCAATCCGGCCATGCCGTTTGTACCCAGACCCATGTCCACCACTCCACCATCTCCCTCTTGTAAGAATCCGCGAACGATCGCATCACTCACTGCATCTTCGAATAGTCTCTGCGCAGCCCGGCGCATGGGCCGTGCGCCGAACTCGGCGGCATTTATGGTCCCATCATTAACGATAGAATCGATGAGTGACTCCGTTACAGAGAGGGTGATCGATCTTTCTTTGTATGCGCGGTCGATCGACGCATCAACGATGGCCCTGGCGATGTCTCGAAGGTTTCCATCGTCCAGGGGAGAAAAGACAATGATCTCATCAATTCTGTTAAGTAGCTCTGGCTTCATCTCCTTCTGGAGCTCATCCTGAACGATTTCTGACAGGGCAGAGTATTCTTCTGCCAACTCGTACGGAGAAATCGTGCTCATAAAATCATCCGTAGTCTCACTGCCGCCATTGATTCCCCCGCCCATGACATAATCTTCGAAGGAAGTGGAGCTCTCTCCTCCTCCATCGGTTCTTCTCCTTTTCTTCTTCCTGGCGTTCTTCGCACGTTCCAATCTTTGCCGACCGACCAATTCAAGAATCTGCCGACTGCCCACGTTCGAAGTCATGACGAGTATAACATTCTTAAAGCAAATCGACCTTCCCTTACCATCCGTCAAAACACCATCCTCCATCACCTGTAGCAACACATTCAACACGTCCCTGTGCGCTTTCTCAATCTCGTCCAACAATACCACCGAATGAGGAGACCTTCGCACGGCCTCGGTTAATTGCCCGCCTTCTTCGTACCCGACGTATCCTGGCGGCGGCCCCGTTAGCCGCGATGCGGTGTGTTTCTCCATGTATTCCGACATGTCGATCCGTATCATGTCCTTCTCACTGCCGTAATATTGCGCAGCCATCGATTTTGCCAACCACGTCTTGCCCACCCTGAATGTAATAGAGGTGTTGATGAGGGGTCACTGGACGACAAAGCGGAGGGAAAAGGCAAGAGTCCGGAATTCGCTCACCCCGTGGAACCGCAGAACAGGAACGACGCCACAGGCCGTCCCGCATCGCGTAGACCACTGCGCGCTCGTCGGACCGCTCTTGCGATTGACTTGATGGCGCGTTGCTGACCCTTGACGCGAGAGGCGAGCGAGGACTCAAGCGTCAGGAGAGTCGAAGACTCCGTCGACGTGAGCTTGCCGATGGGAATGTTCGTCCATTGAGAAATGATTTTAGATATATCGCGTTCGGTAACGTTTGGGGGAGGATTGGGTGTGATAACGGATAAAAACGAGTGTTCCATTTGCACGGCAGCTCCGGCTTCGTCGAGCAAATCGATGGCCTAGCGGAATGAAGACCATACGATAGTGTTTGAGCGGGGAAGGGGAAAGTTACAGATCAACCAGAAACCACGCATACACACCTTATCTGGGAGAAATCGATCTGTGATATATCGCTCGCTCAACTTCGCGGCAGCGACTAAGCTCTCCCTGGTATACTTAACGCCGTGATGCGCGCCGTACTTATCGGAAATGGCCTCCAAGATCTCGACCGTCTGATCAATAGTGGGCTCCTTTATCAAAAGCGGCTGCAATCTACGTTCAAGGGCGGCGTCCTTCTCGATGTACTTGCGATATTCCGATATGGTGGTGGCGCCAATCACTTGGAGCTTTCCCCTCGCCAATGCGGGCTTGAGCATGTTGGCGGCATCAATGCCGCCCTCGGCGGACCCAGCGCCTACTAAGGTATGAATCTCTTCGGTGAAGTGGTCGTGTTCGCGCCAGTGCATAAGAGGAAGGATGAACGAGCAGGTGAGGAGGAGTCTCAAGACACGATGTTAACTGTCAAATTATCACGAGCGAGAGTGACATGTTACGACGACGCGTGCCCTCCTCCTCCAAGACTCCCGTAAATGCGCTGAGGCGACACTCATGCCCTTTCACTCACCGTCGATGAATAAAATCGTTGGCGGCGCCCTCTCGTCGGTAACCTCCTCCACGATCGCCTGCAGCCGTTCTTCGAACTCTCCCCTGTACTTCGTCCCGGCGACGAGGTTCGCCAATTCCAGCGAAACCACGCGATGATTGCGCAACTTCGCAGGACAAAGTTTCGCCAACTCGCGTATTCGATCGACTTGATCCTGCTTAACGAAATCGCCGTCGTCGTACCCGCCGCTACCGTACTCGTACCCCCCTCCCATCCCGCCGCCGTCGTCGACGGCGACATCTCCCAACGTCCTCCGATCGAATAGCTCATCGAGACGATCGAGCATGTTGGGGGCGGCGAGTATTTGCGCCACGCCCTCTGCAATGGCCGTCTTTCCGACGCCAGGCTCGCCCATGAGGCAGGGGTTATTCTTCCGTCTGCGCACGAGCGTTCGCAACGCGCTGCGTATCTCGTCGTCGCGTCCGTGCACCGGATCCAATTCCATCCGAGTCGCCATCTCGGTTAGGTCGGTCCCGACCTCCGACAACGTGGGCGTGGACGACGACTTGGACGCCCCGGATACGAGCTCGCCGTTTCCACCCTTCCCACCCGCTCCGCCCGGTCCACCTCCGTCCTGGGGGTATTTGATGTCCATGACCAGCCGACGGCAGAATTCCGATGCCGAGAAACCACTCCCGCCCACACCCCCCCCCCCCTCGACGCTCAATCCACCCTCCATACGTAAAAACACCGCGAGCGCCCCCTTGGCATATCCCCGTTCCTCGACGCTAGCATCGACCTCGTCCGGGACCCTCCCGGTGGTCGGATCGTATCCCAACAATGACAGCAATACGTGTTCGCTGTTAACGCTCGGCGAATCGAACGAGTCGGCGATGGTCCCCGCGCGCGACAATGCCCGCTTCAACGGCGGAGCGAACGGCAATTCCACGTCCCTCGCCTTGCGATTCATGTTGAGCAATTGCGGCGACATGGTGAATATTCCCCGATTTTGCCCCCCCCCCCCGCCGCCGCCGCCGTCCGAATCGACGCCCCCGCCCCCGAGCTCGTCCCGGAACATGTTCTCCACGGTGAGTCGCGCCTTGCGAAGGCTGACGCCGTATGATTTGAGGGTGCGCCTCGCTCGCTCCGGACGGTCGATGATGCCTATGGTCATCACCTCGCATCCCACGGCGGGCTGGGATAGTCGGGCCGATTCGGATTGTGCGGTAACTAGCGATCCTATGCACTCCTCGGACATGCGCTCGAATATCATGGATAATGACGACGACGACGACGACGACGACCGAGGAGGACCTTGGTGGTGGTGGTTGTAGGGATGAACATCGCGACGACGGTCGCGCACGACGCGACGTCGTCGCGAGGATCGTCCGGTGGTACCACGGGGGAGGAATCCCGACGCGCCAACGGCGAGGGAGGACGGCATACCGGCGCGAAACGACGATGAGATCGTCGAGTATGCCCTTTGGCATGGCAGCGACGAGATGAGGAGGAGTAGGACGAGGACGCGCATCTCTCGTATCTGGGAATCAACGGGAAAATGTATATTTATATATATGATGCTATATGCGGTCCAATGGGAGATTGCTTCCGATAGAGTATCTATTAGAGTGAAATAGGTAATTACCATGTGCGAGTCTCAAATCTCATCGACGTCCTACTATCATGATCCCGTACGATATGTCCAATCTAGGTAATATTCCCATTATATTTTTTATCACTCGCTCTACTCTCTACCATCATTGTACCCTTAATTTCAACAACATAGTACACACTCATTCCATCCTCTCATCTCATTTTCTGACTCAATATGATGAGTCTGTCCGTAGGCCGATAGTAGGAAATAATGCAAATATTAATTAACTATGTTGTACCACTTTTGACTTTCGAGTGATCGATTACCATATGACCGATCCTGACCGATCCATAGGGGGATTCAATTGGGTCAAGAACAGTACCATACCCGGTCTCTAGAGACAGAGTTCGAGAGAGACCCAAACCGTGGTTTAACCTTGTCATTCAATGGTTGTCGTGTTCCAGTGGAAGAATTAAGCATTTGGATTCATGTGATGTCAACAAAATAACAATACATAACGATAAATTATATTCATGAAGTTTTATTTTGAGAGACGTCTTCGTGGTATTCAATGCTATCCGCATGCTTAAGTCTGAATGTGCGCAATAACCCACGATCGATGCCGCTTTTGATAAATGGACCGAAGTCTCCTTCACCGTCCATCGGAGAGACTGCCCTTCACCTTACGCCTCTTCCCCCCCCCACCCCCCGGCTCTGCCTCCGTAACGTCGTCGTTCCATGCCCCCCTCCCGCGACCTTGCACCTTCTCCTTGACGTATCGATCGAGATCCCAGAACGTGCTGGGAGGGATCGAGTCGACGTCGATCTCGATCTGACATCCGCCGTCGAATTCGTCCCAGGCGTATCGATGTCCGTGTATCAACGGGGGGGCGTCCGAAGTGAGGGACTCGGGCGCGGGGTCCTCAAGGGCTTCCGGACACTGGATATCAATGACCGACATGACGTACCCGAGCTCCATCCCCGACAGTCGCTGCAGACGCGCCGCGAAGCGAGTGCGCACGTCCAGCGGCACTATGTCGCTCGTCGTCGTCGAGCCGATGTTGTCCTTGCTCGACTTCTTCGCCGCCTTGGACGCAGACACTGACGCGCCGCTGCCGTCGCCATCGTCTTCCCTCTCCGGATTGGCGGCGGCGGGAAAGTGCGGAGTGTGCCTCCCGGAGGAGGTTAGGCTGCTAGATCTCGATTTGCGCCTGATTTGTTCGAGTGGATCGTAGTCGGCGTCGTCATCGTCGACGTCGTTCCTTTCGCTACTCCCGCCGCAAATGATGTCCTCGCCGTATTCGTCGATGAGCTTCTGATACCTCTCCTCGAACCTCCTGCTGTACGAATGCGCTAATCTGTAAAAGTCCGACCCGTCGTCGTTGTAGGTCATGCAATTCTCCCATACCTGACGTACGTCCTCGGCACATTCGGACGCGCATGCGTACTTGGACTTCTTCAACTTGGTCCGGATGGTCCCGAGGTCCATCATCTTAGTGATAATTTTGGGGTAGTCATAAAGCTGAGAATACCGGCGGAATAATGGAGACAAATGAGGGACGACGGATAATAATTTTTTTCGCGATTGGAAAGCGTGGGCGTCGATTTATTCGGGATCGACAAGAGAGCCGCTATAGAATATCGTCAATGGACAAACCTTTGAACACATCGGCGCGCGCGATGCTGAGACTCACCTGAAGGCCCTTCCAATCGACTTGAGACCAGAGGTGAAAAAATGATAGCACGGATGGTTAAAAAATGAGAGGTGCACACATGCCAATACGAAAACACGTCGATGAAAAGACAACACCGGCCCCTTCATCGTGTCTTTGTCCTCAGTCAACGCCTCACCTGGCTCACGGAACGGCACGCTGTCGGCCCTCGCGATTAGATTGTTGACTATCTTTCCCATCTTCCTAAGCGATTGGGCGAGTTCCTCCACGTGCGCGGCAGCATCATCCGCGTCGTTCACATCTTTGTCGACGACGAGGTTCTCGGCGCCGCGGCCGCCGTCGTCGTCGTCGTCGTCGTCGTCGTCGTGGTATGAAGCATCTGACCCACTCATGATTTTTGCGTCTCTCAGTTTCCAATTATGCGTCGAGGGTAATCTGGTCTGTCCGTTCCTGTACTATCAATCTAGGTATTCCAAAATAGCTATTTTTTAGGGGGTGAGTGGGGTAATAGGTTGACATCAGGGTGCAGTATATCTATGAAGCTATCAACAAGGAGTTGTAGCGCATCGACTTTCCAGTGTCTCCTGGCATCAATGACCCTCGTTGTGGTCTGTCTCTACCTCGGCCTTGCCGTTGGTTACACATCCACGCCCAGCAATAGGCGACTTCGACTACTACAACGACATGATGAAATGTAGCATGAAGTCGTCGGCCCGGGTGTCGGTTGAGCTTACTCACACTTCCCACACCACAACAAAATATCTAGGCAACAAGGATGAATGATGTTTCCCATGGAGCATCAACCTTGATGAATGGCGGACTCACCATCCTGACTGGGAGCGAACACTGTATCTATTTTTTGTCCAAATTTATGGGATGTAAGGCGACTTTCTTTCAAAACATACAAATTGTAATGGGAGGTGGTGGCAAACAATAATGATCATACGCGGGCATTGCTGAAATGGAATTTTTCTGATATGCTACAAAAGCAAATTAGTTCAGGAATGGGCAGGTCGACTGGGCTGTAATGAATGGTTTCATCATGGCCTTTGAACAAGGCAAGCCCTATCATCTGCTGAATAGGCTAAATGATACATTCAAATGGATGTATGCAATGAATGATATTTCCAGCTGGGGTTACTGCAACAATAGAGGCGGGGGTTTAAGAACTACTGGGGTTTAAGAACCAGACACAAAATCTATCTACATTAGTCAGAAAATAAAAAACAATTGGAATTAAATTATGGTGCAATGTGGCTATTTGCAGAAACTCTCAAAACAATTGTTGCATTTTTCACATACTTTGGTACTGCAGCTCTTTATCCAAACAAAAAGTTGGCGGGTTACCAAAGCTGAAAATCTTAGCTCTGTCACATCCTTGAATAATGTTAGCTTGTTCCCCGCCTTCTATGGAAGTGCTCAAAAGGCTTGTTAATATGGAATATACTTTACTCTATGTAATATCTACAATATCTACTATATCTGTTTAGATCAGTCCACAGGAAAGCAGAATATACTTAAGTAATGACCTGGTTTACTTGCAAAGACTGATATGAGTGGGTGCTGCCACTGCCAGGTCAACACTTTCATCAAAATACCACAAACTGGTTGAGGTCTAGCTCCTCCAACACATCCTGAAATCTATGGTTGGTCCTTTTCAAACTTCAGAAAAATGGTCCTCTCATTCACAACCATTCCAAACAATAACTAGTATGTCACAACCTTAAAGGAATTCATTTCCTTTGACAAAGCAGCAAAGCAGAACTTTCAACCGGACACTTGATACAATTCACTCCATGGCAAAGCAGCTGATTCATTTTCCGGTCAACCTCAAGAAATTGTTCAAGCAGTTTTGCTATGGCTTTCTCTTCAATGTTCCAACCACATAAATGATGCAAACACTTCTATTTACTCAAATCCAATTCACATGCTGGAGACATGGAATCAAGTTACGGATGACCACATTGCAATTAATGCAAATGAGGTCTGAAGGAAATGCAATTGGACTTGAGGGCCAAATAATAACCATCAAATCACAAAAATGACTATGGCTTGTAGCAAATATGGCACTGCTCAATCCGTTAGCATAATTGGATGCAAGAAGTTTTTGGAACAATGAAAATTGACAATCCTTTTTCACCAAATCATGTGAATGATCACTCCTGAACTTAGTTGCACATGTCGGATGTCGCTGTTGCCAATTTTGGGGCCTATGTCGTGTCGGGCGACATGTCGGCAACAAGTCGCCAAATGTCGGCCCAACATTTGGCGACATCTCCCCATTTTGGGCCCCGACAATGGCGTGTCATTTTGGTCGGCTGCCGACATATCGTCTTCACATATGTAGGAACTAGTACTAAAAGTACTATAGTACTAACGTACAGTGTG
>JALLPB010000369.1:0-16925 GCA_036939975.1 Cyclostephanos tholiformis | reverse complement strand
TAAAAAAATATATATCTCATATTTGGGGAATAGCCGCAAAAATTTTGGCTAAACTGCTGTAGGAGCTCCTACGTTTTGGCTAAACCCCGGAGATGTCATAATATCATGGATGCGCTCGCCGGATACGGCACCGACGACTCGTCCGATTCGGACATCCACCCTCCCCCGTCCGTCGTCGACGATGTTGTTCGTAGTCGTTCACCCCCGATCACGACGTCATCATCCGGCATTTCCGTCCTCCTCGGCCTACTCCCACCCGACGACGACGACGACGACGACCACGACGACGAGGGGGAGGGCCGGACGAACCGCCCGGGCGGGTACCGCCCGAACGACGAGGAAATCGTCGCATCGACGCCTCGACCTCCCCCGATGGAGGGGACCAATGACGCGATCGACGACGACGACGATGAAGGCGATGAAGGCAATGGGAGGGACGAGTCGAGGGACGTCGGTACCACGGGCGCGGCGGTAGTACGGGGTGGCAGGTGGGAGCGGAAACGACGATGGGACGATGCGCCATCGAATCGCATCAATCGAAAAGTCGACGAGTCGTCCCTCGAATCCTCTCCGTCGTCGTCGTCGCTTCTGCCGCCTCCCGACATCGATGATGGCATGAACGAATACGACGACGACGTCGTCGTCGTCGGACCGTTCGTGTCATTGGGGACGTTCCCCCGCGATCGAACGGCGATGTTGCGAGCGTGGTTATCGAGGAGGCGACGTGCGGCGGTGGCGGCGGCGGCGGGGGGGGGTGGGGGTGGGGGTGGGGGTGGGGGGGGGGGGGGGGGGGGGGGGGGGGGAGGATCATCGTCGACGACGACCACGGCTTGGGAGGAGGGCGGCGATGGTGATGGGGGGGGACACGACGAAGACGAAGAAGACGACCGCGATCGTCGACGCTTACGACGATTGGGAGAGAAATTGGATCGACTGCGCGACCTATACCAACGGGGGCGGGGGGGGGGCATGGAGAAAGTGATCGCGTCCGATGGGGGCGGACGACGCGCGGTCGTGGACGCGGGGGGGGGGGCGGCGTCGGAGGCGGCTCCTACTCCTCCCCCTCTTTCCCCCCCCCCCACCCCCTCCTTCTCGTCGCACCTGAAATCGCAACGCGAATTCGGCAATCCACGCCTCCTGCGCACGATCATCGATCACTTCCGCATCAGGTCATTGGAGTCGCACGCGAGCAACGTCTTCGGGGGGTTCGAGTACGTCGATAGGTTATTGGCCGCCGAGGAGAGGGCGAGGATCGCGCGCGGCGGCGGATGCGAATTGTGACGATGCCGGGCGATGTCGCGATTGTCGGGATATCGCTGGATGGGATAGTACGTGCGTGCACGGTATTTCCTGGCAACCTGGGAGTGGATAATATATTCATCGTGGTTTACGGGGGTAATAATATATCATTCTTGCCGACGCTATAATTTATTTAGCACATTATTTGCATTTGAGAGTGGGGATGGTAAACCGGATCAAGACACCATAAAGTCGTCGTAAAATGTGTTATTCATCAGGCGATAGAGAATCCTACCATCCACGGTGCTAAAAATTCCGCAGCAAAAAATAAAGGGTGGCTCGCCTTAAAAATCGTCGCTCTTACAATGTTAGGAAGGCGCGGGTATTCGTCCTAAAGGCATTCAGCTTTTGGGTGAATTTGTCGCGATTGGCACTCTCCAAGCTTCTACTGACGTCCGCCAACAGCTTATTGAAGACATCGTTCAACTTCGCCTGATTGGTCGCATCCTGCGTGCTCATGAGGTGGTCCTTGTAGGCGGCGAAACTGGACTCGCTTGCCAACATGAGACTTAGCATCGGCCGCATGACCGCCCAGTGATTTTGGGGTGGGCCGAACAGGAGTAAGTTGAAAAGCGTGGCGGTAAGGCTTGAAAATAGATTCGGCTGCGCTGCCAAATGCTGTTATACGGGCGTGAATAGAGGACGGGGGGGTGTGGGGGAATGCATTGTGTGAAGGAAGGGGAGGCTGGGTGGGGGGGGCATCTACACAATCCAAATAACACTCCAAATATCGACTCACCTTGTTGAGATTGCGCATTTCGGGTTTATCTTTCCCGGAATTTTCATAGTAAAGAGTGGCTAGGTGATCGATGCTATTTGCACACATGGAGCTGATCTGGGCATCACTCGATTGGAGCCCCTCGTGCACGGCATTCATCAATTGCATAAATACACTCGTATCCAGTGCCAATGCTATTTTTATGTGATTTCGGAAAAAGATTTCGACAAAGCCAAAAACATTTTTGCTCAACTTGGGATAAGCAACAACATGGTCCAATGGGATGCTAAGAGCCATTTTCAAGGAGATGTCCAATGCATTTTCCAACGCTGGGTCGTTGTATAATGCGAACACGCCAAAACAAACGTAATTGCCACCCAAGGCAGAATTCAGAACTCCAAGTGCAATCGACATGCACTTATATCTTGTTTTGTAAATATCGCCGCTGGTCGGGGTAGTATTCGCCATAATTCTCCGGCCGAAGGTGCAAATTACATCACTAGTCGCACGAAATAGCAGGATGCCATTTGGACTGCTTTGGTCGAAGTTCACACGATTGGCCTTGTTGTGACAAAATTCGTGAACGAATCGAAGAACACTAATCATGACATCCGGCTGATCGTACCAAAGGTCGGCCACATTTGATAATAATGGTATGTGTCGGGGTTCGATGATGTCGAACAGCATCCCGTATGTGCGGCGATTGTGCAGACTCATCGCGACGCCTCTCAGGTCCCGAAACACCCCGATCAACGGCATTCGCGCCGCCTCGCTCCTTAGCTGGGAGGAATCAAGCGCCCCGAGCTGCGCCATCGTTTTGACGATGGGCTCCATAAACTGGTCGAACGTCAAATCAAGATTCTCTTCTCCTCCGGGGGACAGAAGCAGCCTCACGAGTATCGCATGGAAAGTTGTTCTGTGCCTCGCATTGGAAGGTATGTATAGAAATGGAAACTCTTCGTGTGTGTGATGACTCGCAAGGTATTTCACCGTACTAAGCGTTAATAGCAGCTTCGAACTGCTGTATCCACTCGCCATATCCGTGAGGAGTTCCAGCGTCTTTGCTACTATGTCATGATCGTTCGGCCAGAATTTGAGATTCTTCCCCATCTTCGTCACGATAAGGTTGGCAACTGTTGTGTGATCCCCCATTCCCATATTCTCGAACATATTCAGGTATACTTTTTGTTTCGTGGATGGCACTGATTCAAGCTTCATGCTTTCCATGGTGGAGATGCCGGTGCCACTGGCGCCCGTCTGCTCCCACATAAACATGTACACGCGTCTAAAATTCTGGAAGTAGTAAAGCATGGAAACCTCGAGCTTCGAGTCGGCCTTGCCCACACCGTTGGAATTCGTCAGCCGGTAATCGATGCACTGCGCCAGCTGCAATACGCGCTTGCTTAAGCTGGCGTCCAAGGTCTCTTCCCCGTTCCCTACCTGCGACGAGGACCAACTGTGCCCCCCCAAGATCGATCCGATGATGTACGTGAGCCACGTTAGCTGTCCCTCCAATATTGCCACCTGCCGCGCGACGTTGGGGGGGGCGCTATCAGTACTCGACGACAAGAGATGTTGAATCAGCTCGCGGTACTTGTGCAGGAGCGGATCGAACTTCTCAACTAGGATGCTCGCCACAGAGCTGTACTGGAAACGACATATTGCGGGTAGACGGTCCAACTGCTCCATGAGGGATCCCTCGTCTTCGAGCGGATCCTCGAGCGCGCCCTCGCTCCGTAGCACTGTCTCCGCGGACCCCAACATGCTGTCGACGTAACAGTCCACCACGTTCAGGACGTGATTCTCCAGTGCCTGGACGTGGCCTTTCGCCCCCGTATCCGGCCTGACGTAGGGCACGGCGGCCACCAGCCTCCCCCACAGCGCCAGCAAATAATGGATAGAATTCGTGCTGTACTGCCAGTTCTGGACAGATTGCTTTGTGAAGCTCGCGGCCAGCTCCAGCCATTCCAGATACCCCTCCGTCTTGACTAGCTCGTTCAACTGGTAATTCGCCTTGATCCTACCCAGTAACCTGCAGAACTGGTGGTAATTATCCTGGTGCTGCAATCCTGTTTGATTTTTCAGCAGCTCGCGTATGCCCGTCATCACCCTTCCAAGGAACGCCTCTCGTTCCTTATCAGAGGAGAAGAGTGACCGCCTAACGGAGCATATGAGTATCACCGCCTCCATGGCCTTGCTCGACCTCGGGGGGTCGGTATTGGCATAAAAATGCAGCAGGAGCTCAATCGTGGCCGGATCCTGTAGGACTGGACGCCAGTTCGTCGGGGCCTGGATGGTCCCCACGTCCTCGGTGCTCTCGTCGGGATTCGTGCCGATGAAGTCGAAGTTGAGACACCGCACCGTTAGGCTGAGGGCCTGCTCCCCCAGTATCGCCTCCTGCCTAGGATCGGCGGCGCTTATCGCGCGCGTCTGCAGCTGCCTCAGCGTCGTGAGTCCGAGCTGAAACACCTTAAAGAGGCATAGGTCGCGAAAGCTCACGGACGTCTTGCGATGCTGCGTTAGCGTCCCCCCCGACGTAGGCACGTTGAGCTCGTCGACGAGCTGGTTCAGTATCTTGAGCCCGAGCACGCAGTGATCGACCGTCGCCTGTAGGAACTTCGTCACGTCCTCGGTCAGCTCGCGGTGGGTGGCATCGTCGAACCAACCCAATTTCGTTATACGACACACTAGCTGGATGAGGCTCAACGTGACGAAGTCCTGTAGCGTCGGACCGTTATTCGCGAGGTAGCCGAGGACGTAATTCCGTATGTCTATGCGCTGCGCGATCGTGAAGCTGGTCCAGTGGGTGGTGATCAGTTCCGTCAGGCTGTTCGACGCGACCAACAGGGCGTATTGCGACGTGGACCGGTCCAGGATGTACTGACACTGGGGGATGAAGGATGCCGACGATTGGAGGCTAAGTAGACGCGATTGTGCCTCCTCGCGCGTGATCTTCTCGACCCCCACCGCGGAGGATTGGCCTGTATAAAGCGTCTCGCAAAGGGATTCGACCTGGGCTAGTTGGGCGTCGTCCATGGTTTGCTTTTTGTGGTGTGTGGCAAAAAAATAGAGATTCGGGAGGACGTCTAAAGAAGGAAAGTTTGATGCAGGATATCGACGAGCAATAAGGTGATCCTCGCGTAGATGGGCGCGTGAACACAAATTATAATGCTAGAACTATGAATTGACAGAAGGAATTGAGGATTTAGTTCGAGGGGGGGGTTAATCGTTTCTCATCATCTTCTTATGATTCTTTTGCACGTGGGGCTCGCTTGAAACATCGACTCGCGGCTTTGGTTTGGTCGGCAACGTTGTTGCCCGCCCGCCTGTCCTTTGTCCGCGGAGATAATATTATTTATTGCGTATTATTGGGTAGATCAGCGGATATTTTTTATGCCTCCGAATACAATATCGTTCTCTGTGTCAGCATCAAGCGGCGCCGCACCGCTCGCCAATGCTCTCGTTTTATATCATGCTTCTTGCCCATGAGTTTCGTCGTACGCCCTCTTCCCCCCTCCTAGACGACGAGGAAGCCTTAGTGCCGCAGTAGCCGAGGTTCCACTGACGTCGTTCGGGCGTTTAGAGGTCGAAGGAAGAATGGTTCCACCGTCGCCGGTCGTCCCATCGGCCTCCCACGTGCTCCTTCTCATTTCCGACGCGTTCAAAGCCGAGACGTCTCATGATGTTAACGTCGCCCGTGGGGCAAAGAGGACAATACACCTACAGCACCTACTATGCAAAACAGATGTTCAACAGATGCATAATGTGGAATCCTCCGGTACCTGAAAACATGATCTAAAGATATTAGAGTATCGAGCCATACTAAGCATTAATCGTTCTCAATCGATTGATCATCCACGAAACCCTTCAAACGGACCCTATCCAAACTGCGAATATACGCATCAAGTTGGTGATGAGACCATAAACTCTTACTCAACAGGACATCGTTCAATTGCCACAGGAGAGCGGCGCGAAGTGACTCGCCACCGCGTCCGCCCACCTCGTGTATGCTGCTCGAGCCCCCTCCCATCCTGCGAGGTCGGACGAGGAATACCTGTCCCGGCACGATCAACTTCTCTCCCTTCTTACCGCCATTGTTCCCCCTGATCCCAGACACAGTGAGAGAGACGGCCCCGGACATCCATCCGACGCTTCGACCGAGGAGGCCCCCCTTGATCAATCGGGCTGTACGATCGCATAAATTGTCGACAGAAGCTTGCGTCGTGCGGCAGACTACGTCGTCTCCGTGAATTACGCTCGTTATGAAGGGCGCGCGTATATTCGACGAGATGCAGGGCGGCGGACCCAGGCACAGGGCGGAGGCGCGGGCACGGCCGGAGCCGGTCAACGATGATGATGCGGCGGCGGCGGCGCGATTTCGTTCGTTTTTACCCCGCGGATGCGGTATGGTACCATCCATGATGCAAGCGGATATCGCAGCCACCCCCCCCGCCAACGAATGGCCGACGAAATGAATCGCCGGTTCCCTCCTCGATCGATGATCGCGGCAATCGTCCTCGTTGCCATCGGATTTTCTCCCCTCGAGAGTTGTCGCGTTAGTCGTCGTCGACGTCGCATGGACGACGGGCCCTATGGCCTCGAGCACCTTCCCCGCCATTCGATACAAGGGTTCGCATACGTCGACGCCATCTTTACAATCCTCGGCGACCATTTTCGTCGAAGGCGGCAGCCTCCTCAGCCGCTCCGGGGGTGCATCCAAAATCGATATGATCGACGATAAATCGCCACTGCCGCCAGTGCCGCAACGGTCGGACAACACGACGAGGTATCTCCCCCGCGGCGGTGACGGCGACGACGACGACGATTTCGCGGATACATTGTCGGAATTCGCCATCGCCGTCGTCGAATCGTCGTCGATTACGTCGTCGACTCCCCCCTCCCCCGAGGAACGCAATGACGTCATCCCCCCCCCCCTCCTCGAGATTGACAGCAGGTCGTCCACGCCGCCGTGACCGGCACCCGCGCCGCCGTCGTAATCGCGTTCGTATATCACCAGCACCGACATCGCCAGTCGGTCATCGATGTCGTCGTTTTCGTCGTCGTCGTCGTCGCGGACCCGACGACGACCGACGCGACGACGTGGATTGGACGTATCGTCATCGCGGGAGGAGGTATGGGTATGTATCGTGGCATTGAAGACCACCTCCCGTCCCGTCCAAGACGCCAGAGTTCCATCGTCGTCCCCCTCGTCGTTCGTATTCGTCGTAGTCGTCGTCGTCGTCACCGCGACGAGCTCGCACAGCTCCGCCGCGAAGAGGGCGTCCGCCACGCACCCGACCCGCGCGGCATTGCGCGACATCCGACCCGCCACCTTCAGCCCTCCCACCGCGCCGCCGCCGCCGCCGCCGCCGCCCTTGCTCCTCTCGCCAGCGACACCGACCGCGCCGCCGTGGGAGGCCTCGTCGTCCGATTCGTCATCCCCATCCCCCCAGTTCTCGTCGTCGTCGTCGTCGTCGTCGAGGATCGTGGACGACCTGTGAGTGCGCTGGTACAATTCGTGCGCCGCACCGTCGATCCTCTTCAATGCCGATTGAGTCGACGATAGCGAGCGCAATGCCCTGGACACCGCCGATGAGTCGTATCGTACCCCCCCGGCATCGGTCGATTTATCGTTCAGTCGGCGTCGTACGGAGCGGGCGAGGATGTCGTATGCGTCCACGACGTCGACATCGACGTCCATCCGCGCGATATCGCCGGTCCTCGTCGTCGTCGCACGACGACGCGCACCACGGCGCGATCCGGTGGTTTCGGCATCGACCTCGTTGGAGAGGAGGAGGAGGACGACGACGACGAGGACGCCGAGGAGTACGGACAACGACGACGGTGGCGTGACCGCCGCTCTTCTCGTCCTCCCTTCGTCGGCCACCACCTCCTCCCCCTCCATGCCCGAACGGCGGCGTCGGTGCAACCTCGGCATTGTGTTTTTTAGGGGGGGAGGGGGGGGGAAGAGAGAGGAAGAGAGATATCGGAAGTAAGGGAAGGGGGAAAAGAATGCAGGGAATGGACGGTCGTCGGTCTAACAATATACTTTGTGGGAATCTCTCGTCCAAGTGTGGAGAGTGATATCACACGAGGGAGTGTATTGAATTCCAACGCACTCAACTTCGTTCTGACACCGGAGAGGCATCACGAAAAATAATCTGGCGGATATCAGTTTTTTTTTGTGTGTGACACCCCCCCCCCCTCTCCGACGACGGTGCATGCAACACAGCATCAAAACAAGGAAACTCTGCTCCTTTCGACACTCGAACTGTTTTGGGACGAATTCTCTCCCTCCCTCATTCTCTCTATCTCTCTCGCGGTCGCACGGAAGAGAAAGAAAAACGAGTATTAACATCGAAACGGAAATACAATGCACCCCGTCCTGTCCATCACGCTCGCCGCGATCGCCGCATCCTCCTCCTCCTCCTCCTCCACCCCCTTCGCCGGGTCGTTCGTCTTACCGTCGCCGATCGTTCCGAACGTACCCGCGCCTCTTGTGGTAGTACCGCCGCCCCATCGTCGTGTCGCGCATTACCACCATCGTCGTCCCCCCCCCGTATACGACGACGATCGCGCCCCGACGGCATCGACGACGACGACGACCACGGAACTACGTTCCTCGACGAACGCCCCCCCCCCCCCGACGGGCGAGACCGAGGCCGAGAGGCTCCTGCGCAGGGCGCGCGAACTGCGCGACGAGGCAAGGTCCGGCGAGGACGAGCTCCACTCGACCTTGATCGATAGGAAGAGGACGAGGGATGCCGCCACCGATGCCATCATCGAGCGGCTCTTCCCCCGTAATGACGACGACGTCGACGACGACGCCGCGAACGACGTCGACGACGTCTCATCGCTGCGCGAATTGTGCGATCGATTGCGCGAGAGGCGCCTCGCGGCGGACGTACTCGTGAATATCGTCGAGAGACTGCACGAACGGGGGGTGGCCGCGAGGGGACTCGAGCGGGTGGAACCGAGCGTGCATCACGATAAGGTCGCGTTCGCGCGCGTCGGCGGGCGGGGTGGCGGGGAGGTGGACGAGGTCGAGATCGGATGGGTGCGACATGCGATGGACATGTTGATTAGGGCGGCGATGGTCCTCGATGCGGAATTCATCGAGGAGAAGGAGTCGAAGCGCGGTGGAAGGATCGTGAGTTTATGTATATGTATATATATATTATATTCCACCCCCCGTTGTTTGTTCCTCCTACTACTGCCGCTATCGCCATCGTACCCGCGCGCGCCTTTTTTGCCTGTATATTATTTCCAACTCTCCGTGCCCTGTGATGATGATATTATGACTTATCGAGTCTATCAATTTTATTCTCTCTCTCTCTCTCTCTCTCTCTCTCTCTCTCTCTCTCTCTCGACCCACCCATCACATAGACCCACAGCGACATCACGCACTGGGGCGGTGGCAACATCGCGGGCATGCTCAGGGACAAGGTGAACGATCTCGGCAGGGCGCACGACGAGCAGTTCCAGAAGCGACTCGAGTCGTTCTACGACGCGGCGAAGAGGAAGCACTCGAGGGATGAATTCGTTGATAAGGACTCGTGGAGGGATGGGGATGTCTGGTCTCCTTAAATAATATATATTATATGACCACCAAAGGGGAAAATACTAATCATTCTCCTTTCGGGACAACCGTCGTGGGTTAGGGAGTCGTGTCGTACAAACGAGCCCTTTTGTTTTTGGGTTCAAAGATTTTCTTTGCAGAATATATGATATCGCTTGAAATAACTTTGGCTTTTGCAAATTATGTCCTTTTTTCCTGTCCATCGGAGGTATTTAGACTCCTTTGACCGAGATTAAGAAGTACTATAGTATCGTAATTGCCGCATTATACCGTTCAGTTTAATATTTGCCGCGACGTCTCCGCGAAACCATCTGCGGCCTGCTGATATCATACATGGTTCTCAAGCAGCTGACACTTTTGAAAAGAACGCAGCGTTACATTTGTCCGATAAGTTTTTGTTCGTATTACTCTCTAGAAGTAGCAACATTTCAATTCGACAAAAAAATCCGCTAACGTCGATTGGTGCAGTCGGTTCATTTAAGTGACAACCATGTAAACCGCATTTTCCTTTTATGTCACTCCTGCTCGTTATGGTAAAGGATTTAACACGCCAATTCAGTTGGAAGATATGTGAAAAAAGTAGAAAATAGTGTTATCGGTTAAGTCATGTTTTCTGACTGGAAATGGCACCGCACCCTTATGAAATGGGCAATAAACTCAAACTCGTCTTGTATATATCTCAACAACGAAGACTCTGTCAATTTGATTAACTATTTTTTTGATTCGGCATCTTCACTCCTAACCTCTTTTGGTGCCAACTTGAAACCCACCCAGCTTTTCTTTATCCACTGCTGATACTCATCAGTACCACCATATTTTTCCTTCTGTCGAAATTCTAACCCCGTGGTTGCAGTCATCAGCACAAATGAAATGCCAGTTGCACCCATCACACTCAAGAGGAGGTACGGGGCCATACTTTTGCATAGCACCACGCGTCCTCCCGAGCTGCCAATGCTAACCGTTTTCCAAATGACAGCCAGGAATCCTGCAAGACAGCTCGATACCCACCCGATCACTTCTCCGGTGTAATTTGGATGACGCAAAAAGCGAAAAATCCCTCCCGTTACAAGTTCGTCTTCTCCACGCAAAGCCTTGCAAACAGTTTTGTTCAAGTCACCGAAAGCGCCCAGCAAGAACCCAAGTAGGGCCATTACCACAGAAAACCGAAGCGATAGCTCCAGGATTGAAGCTAACCCACCGTCCAACCCCAGATTAGGTCCACATGTCATGCTAATGCCAGAGCAAACTTGACTGGTGATCAACAATGGGGACATCATGCAAAAGTATAAAAACGCACAGCTGAGCAAGAACGGTGTCCTCTTCCACCGGCTGCCCTGCTTTTTGGCACGTTCCTCGATTCGCTCTCTCATGGCACGGAATCTAGCCAGGAACAATTCGCGATAGAGAAGGAACATGTCAAGCCTTGTCCCGTAAAAGAGGATGGCGAATGCGTGGAACGCCGGGAGAGAGGCGGGGAGGAGTGATTGAAGATTGCTCAGTGTTGTGCTCAGTAACGTTACCATCCCAGCAGGTTGAAGAACGCGTGCGAAAGACGCAGAATCTTGTATGGCCGGAAAAAGCGGCAAACCAGCTGCGTTGGCGATCGAGGAGAGGATGAGATAACTGGAAGCCGCCATGGAAGTGCCATAGCCATAGCTCACTCCATATTCAGACTTGTAATATCCTAGGAGGGTAGGGAGTAAACAGACGAGGGCAAGCCGCGTGATGGTCGGTAGGACGAGAGGAGCGACGGTGGCCCCAGATACAGCTGCAGCGGCTGTAGAAGCAGCGTTGGAAACTGAAATGCCGGAAATAAATGCCATCGTTCCCAGGAAAATGGCAGGGACAGTCGACCCTTTGGATTTCGATTCTTTTTTGTTGTTGATGCCTCCAGCGCTCATCGTCAAACTACCAGCTCTTGGAGCGGAGGACGTGCTCGTAACAGTATTACACCGAGGCACGCCTCCCGGCGATGACTTTGCCTGCGAAAACGTGTTTGTCGGTGTCAGTAGGAGCAACCTGCTGCCA
Source organism: Cyclostephanos tholiformis (assembly GCA_036939975.1). Lineage (NCBI taxonomy): Eukaryota > Bacillariophyta > Thalassiosirophyceae > Thalassiosirales > Thalassiosiraceae > Cyclostephanos > Cyclostephanos tholiformis. The sequence continues at coordinate 5,301 of JALLPB010000369.1, read as the reverse complement.
TGGTTGAAAGCGGCACTACGCGGGATACTCATGCCGGCTAGAAGGAGTAAACTCAGTTTGCCCCACTGCCATGGCGAGCATGTGCGGAGGCTTAGGGATGATGGCATCGTTTCACTTCAAATTTGTTGTTGTGATCTGTTGTGATATGATAAGCAGGAGAGGAAGTGTGGGACTCAACGCGTGACTAACGTCAGGAGGATTTCCTCCGTACTTTCGTTGGTACGACGATGTGTACGATAATAATATATGTCAAACTTCTTGCTTCAACCCCACCACTAACCTCAGGACTACTGCATCACTGATGTTGACAGTTCTCTCGAGAGGTGATTGAGGCAAGTTAAAAAGAGCCCCAAATCAAAGGGAGGAGACAGGACAAAAGGAGCTCATCTCTCATATCGTATCTTGAAATACACCTGGATTATCTCGCGATGAATACCCCGCGAGCACGAGCTATGCTCTTTATGGGTCGACGCAGTCATCAAAGTCATGCCCCCCATAAACATTCACCTCCAGCAGTAGCCAATGACTTGGTGATCAGCACCGTCGACGAAAATTCCGGAATTGCAATGCTCACGATGAATCGCCCGCCGGCAAACTCGTTATCTCTGGAAATGTAAGCAGGGTTGTATATTAACGAACCACTCCTGCATTATACTATTGTCATCCTAAATAACTTTTGCGGTCGCTTCATCATATACAATTTCTATGCGCATAATAAAAGGAACGAGGCGCTCTGTTACTCCCTCAAAACAGTCGAAGCCAACCCAAAAATTCAGAGTGTCATTCTCTCCTCGACCAACCCCAAAATCTTTTCGGCTGGACTTGATATTACAGAATTGGTCGCTCCCGACAACGACAGGCTTCCCAGGTTCTGGAACTCTTTACAGCAGGTGTACATCGATCTATATGGATCGCGCCTTGCAACTGTGGCAGCAATACAGGGCCATGCCCCTGCCGCGGGATGTTTTCTTGCAATGTCATGCGATTATCGCGTGATGTCTGAAGGGGATACCAACAATGATATCAAGAAGAAACACGTACCCACCATTGGGTTAAACGAAACCCAGCTTGGGATAGCTGGTGAGTGAATATTGTGTGCAGTCTGTATGTTTACGACCGTGCAACTTCTAACGTATTTTTTATTGCTACACGACATGGCAACACAATTTAGCTCCACCATGGATGGGACAACTGCTTGTTAGGACGATTGGTTTCCGGCAGGCAGAACTTGCTCTTGCTTTGGGTACACTTTTTCCACCGGAGCAGGCGTTGTCAATTGGACTAGTGGATGATATTGTGCCACATCAGCAAGTTGAATCGGGTGACCATAAGTTGGTTGATTTGTTACCATCGCAAATCAAGGACCAAGCACAGAACTCATTATTGCAAAAGGCGTATACTCAGGCGCAGATATATGCTAAAATTCCTCCACAGGCACGGGTAGCGAGTAAAATGGTGACCCGGGAAGAGCATATTTTCAGAATGATTGCAAAGAGGGATGAGGATACTCAGCATTTCTGTGGCTTCGTCACCCAAAAGGCCGTGCAAAAGAATCTTACAGCGTATGTTGAAGCATTGAAGAATAAAAGTGCCAAGAAGTAAGCGTGGTGAATCATTCATTAAAAAAAGCTGTAGATTTGTTAAGTACGCATATCTAGTAGGCACATGTTATATTTGTTACGTTGGTTCTTTGATTCAGACAGTCGTGAAAGATTTGCCCCAAATGGAAAACTTATCAACTTGCTTCACTTATGATCGTAAGATAAAAGATCGGTTACGTTACATGAACTCTTCACCATGAACAGGCCCAATCTTTTTGCAACCATGGGCTTCAAACTGTTCACGAAGTTGCCTTGCATTAGCGTAAGCAGGGAACCAATGCATTTGGCCATTGTCACGACGATCCATCAATTTTGCGCCTATGCTTCCCTTGGTTTGCATGTTCTAAATGAGGTATGAATAGCATAAGTTACCATTAAATATCGCTTCATTTGAAGCATAGTTAGAGTCGCGTATGACTTACCTTGGGAGTCTGGGTCTCCTTGAAATAAACGAGGATAGGGAGCTGTATGCTTGGAAAGAAATCCCAGTTCACGAACGAATCATAACGCCTAGAATAACGTGAGACAAGCATTTGATAATTGAGCACTGTGAAAATATTGAAATCGTCCTCGATTTGACAAGCACACTCACCACTCATTATTAGTACCGAGAACGTAATTTCGATATTCCTTAGCCTTTAATCCCTTGTCACGCTGCAATCCCAAAACCTTGTTGGTAACAGTCATCAATTCAAAGGAGTCCTAGCGCGGAGAAGAAACGTATTGGTTAGAATGCTTGGTCATGGCTAACTGCATTGTCACAAATTACTTTCAACTCAAACATTACCTTATGGAACACGACGCGGGTCTTCATGGTCTGCATCCCAATGAAGGATCCAAACCACAAATGGAATGCCCCCCCAAGGCCGTCAATGAATAAGGAGTCACCTGAGAAAAGAGACACAGATGAAAATAGACCAAGCATTAGTCAATCGAAATGAGCCATCAAATGTTAACGCGAAGAGCGAAGCTCATTAGAGAGATATCAATCACTTACTGGGATGGAACATGGTTAGCCAAATTCCCACAACCATCAACGTCAGTGCCACGCTGTAGTCTCTGTCCACGACATAATCGATTTTTGCCTCAGGCGTCATGGGAGAACTTAAGGCGTTCCAGAAGGGGTTGCGGATCGCAACCATATCAGCCTTAATGAGCGAAGCACCAGGACGCACATCTTGTGGCAGCGCGACTTTTTTGGAATGATGCCAAAGTTGTGGCTGCTGGAAGGCGCCGACCGTGCCGGCAATGGCAAAGGAGAATATCAACAATAGTTTTTTCATGGTGACCAGGTGTTGTTTTTTTTTGCCGCCATTGAAGACCTAGCTTTTTCTATTGAAGACCCCGTGCGAGGAAATCGGAGAAATTTTTTTAGTGTTGTCTAAATAATAAATATTGCGCTCAATGTATTTTTTACAATATCCTCATCTGGTATTCTTGATTAAAAAGTTTTCAAAATTGTTTTTACACAATATGACAGCTGTTGCGGGGTGTCTGCCTGCTGCTTGAATATGCAAAATACTGATGACGTCAAATATTTCAAATAATAATGGGAATCACGAGAATCCCGAAAATCTCCATCATATGTATTCCAGTCAAACCCTGAAGCAGGCTCCCCTCTTTGGCATGCAGTACTACCACTGGCCTAACAAATGTCACCTTATTTAGCTGTTATCTAAGGGTTAAGTAAGCTTAGCTAAGGGTTAGCTTAGGGTTAGGAATTGGTTGGCATAGCGAGTCTAGTAGGCATGTACCAATTCCATTTTCAGCTGCGTTTTTTGGAAGAGATGTTACTCGTAGGCATGTACTAATTCCCAATAAATTCCCACCCTTAGCTAACCCATAGTTAAGCCTTAGTTAAGCCTTAATTAATAGCTTAACAGCTATGGTCGTAATTTAATGTCTCCACCAATTTTTGTAAGCTCAAAAATCTGATGCAATAAAATATTATCTGAGCTCGTCATCTACAATGCTCTCAATCTACTTTTCCATGAAGATTGTCACATTGATGAGATAAATAGAGAATAGAGAGTCCATTTTGTGTTATGAAATCCATGCAAATAACTAGCAAAAAAGTACAATAACTGCTCGCTAAAACCTGTTTTGTGATTTGTGTTTTTTTGTTGCACTGACGACTATGACCATGGCATTTGCCGGGGCATGGCATCAATTAGGGGCTTTGCTAAAAGCCACCAATATGCTCAAAACTGCAGTTGAGTTATAACATTTTAGTCCATCGTTAATAATGGAGTAGTTAAACATGATATGATTAAATTAAATTTATAGTTAAGGTTAAGATTAATATGGTCGCTTGATTTTCGTTTATATTAATTATTACTATGTAAATTAGCCTGTTTATGATGATGGCAAAATCTTCAAAGACAATCAAGTCAACCTCTGTTGCTTGCCATTTTGATGGTCTTGCAGATGCACCAGTGCAACACTGAGTGCATCACCCAATAGCATAGGTCCAGGGCTTTAATAGAAGCAATTGGATGCTGCTATTGGATGAATATTCACTCCATATCGCATCGGTGGCTGCCAGAGTTGCTAAAAAAAATGATGACAAAAACTACCATTTTTGCTGGCCATTTTGATGGCTGTGGTAGTGCGCTAGTACAATACCACATGTATTGCCCAATAGAGGAGGTCTAGGGCTTCGATTGGAACCAGTATTGCAGCCAATAGTGGGCAATCAGACAAAAAATGCCATTTTTTCGAGTTTTTTCATCGTCCATCCGCTGAAAAGGAGCTGGAGGTGATGTCAAGAACCCCTTTAACAGTAGGGGTGTGACACATTGATGAGACCAGAAGGTTGGTGGGGTTCAACTAGCATGTTATTGTTATAACAATTGATCTCTATTAAGCATCAGTTTACCTAAATGTAGCATGAAGATCTTAATGTGGGGACAAAGAAAACTCTTTAAAATGTTACGTTTTAAGAGTTTTTGGACCACATTGGCATGCACCATACCCCTAGTTAACCCTTACTTAGTCCCGACACAATTGTTATACCAGTGATAACAGGAGGATAAAATATTATACTGGGTGTAAACACCCTTTTTCTTGGAGGTCACTGGGGGGTCGCTGGGGAATTGATGTCATGTGTGACACTGGGACACCCCCAAAACTCACCCCACTCCTGAGGTTGGGGACTTTAGGGGGATTTTCAGGGCACTTTTAGTGCCCCTGTTGCCCTCTACAAAGGGCCTTGTACAACAATCCCCCTGCCCTCCCCCCACACTTTCCCTTCCCTGCCCCTACCTAACTCTCAATATTTCTTTTCCATCATCATCCATGACCAAAGCCAAAGCTCCTCCTCCTCTCGCCACCTCCTCCTCACCCCCTAACTTGTCATGCACTCCTCATCATTGACATTGCCATTGATGTCATCGTGTGATGATTGATCCATAAACCTGCCATGGGCCCCTTCCCCAAACTAGAGATGCAGCATGACGAGTAGGGAGTGCAAATCTAAATCTGAAAAAGAGTCTCAAAAACGGCTACGGATCAAGAGTGGTAAAGTTTCCTTCAAATGAAAAATTATGAGCATTCGAAATGATCTACCTAGGAATGGTTCCTCTAGGAATTCTTAGGTTGCAGTCTGTCTGATACCAGCCATGTATGTAGGAATGCACAGTCCAGTATTGGGACCAGCAGTCCTGCATTGGGACACTGAGGTGGCGAACTGCCAGCTCAG
>JALLPB010000368.1:0-16984 GCA_036939975.1 Cyclostephanos tholiformis | reverse complement strand
GAGGCATTATCACGGGTCGAAGCTCTATATAAAGGCATTCTCCAGTTTTTCTCTTCAAAAAATTACTACCATATCACATATCGACTGAGGTGCGCGCTATGCATTATTGACCCGGAAGACTCTGTCACAGACCCCCAGACCCCAATATCTGCGGAAACCTCAGACTGTCTTCTTTCTGCAGATGTAATAATACCGTTATGGTCCCTGAAGTAGTTTCTTACATAAAATGCATTAAGGTTTGTCGTTGTGTGTTGTGACTAAAATTTTCACAATAGTGAAAATTGCCCGATAAAGAGATATAATAACAGATACGACACTAGCCACAACACCTGACGACGTCTCAGGCGCCACTGCAGAGGGGAGGAGAGGGGAAGGGGAAGGGGAGAGCCAAAAGCCCGACGCTTGTAGCATGCATCATTGGTAAAAGGAGGGCAATATCATACGTCGTCCCATGGCGTCGGGACCTCCGGTCAAAAAAGACAACAAGGTGCTGAAGAAACAACATGGACGTTGGCGTACGAACAATGCCCCCTAAATCAAAAACAGCATTGGCCCCTCCTCGTCTATCCCTACCCCTCCTCCTCCTCCTCCTCCTGACGTCGACGGAAGCGTTCTCCCCGCCTCCGCCATTAGCCATCGGGAGGACGTCATTATCGTGTTTGTTGTCGGTATCGTCGTCGTCATATTCGACGACGACGTCGACGACGGGGGGAAACGACGTGATCGACGACGTCGACCTGTTGGTGATCGGCGGCGGCATCTCCGGACTCGCCGCGGCTATAACCGCCTCGGAAGCATCGGCCTTGGCCACGACGACGTCGACGACGACGACGCGACAATCACTCCCCTCCCCCCGCCCACCATCGGTCATGCTCCTCGAATCATCCGACGACCTCGGCGGTCGCGTCCGAACCGACGTGACCGCCGACGGGTACGTCCTCGATCGTGGATTCGCGGTATTCGTCGAGGATTATCCCTCGTCGCGAAGATTGCTCGACTACGGCGCGTTGGAACTTGGTAGGTTCGAGCCGGGCGCGCTCGTTAGGTTACGTCGCTACGATGACTCCGATGACGCCGATGACGACGGCGTACACGGTGGTCGTTATTACTTCGCGAGCCTGTCGGATCCCCTGAGACGTCCGCATAGCGCGCTCGAGACGATATTCTCCTCGGTATGCGGTACCCTCGACAAGCTGCGCTTGGTACCGCTCTTCCTCACCGTGCTCACCGGGACCGTCGAGGGATTGTTCGACATGGACGACGTCGATGCCAAGACGTGCCTACGGGAGAAATACGGCCTATCGCGCGAGTTCGTCGACGCGTTCTTCGCGCCGTTCATCGAGGGTATATACCTCACGTCGTTGGAAAATATATCATCGCGGATGCTGCATTTCGTGATGAAAATGTTCGCGGGGGGGTACGCGTCATTGCCGCGCGGGGGGATGCGAACGATCGTCGATCAGCTCAAGAATAGGGCGATAGGACTCGGCGTCGACGTTCGATGTGAGTGGAGGGTGGTGTCGTTAACGGCGGCATCGGGGGGGGCAAGGGAGGAGTTTGACGCATCGCGCGGAATGAGAGATCGGGGTGGCGGGGGGGGCGGAGAATTCGTCGTTAGATTTGATTCGAGGGGGCATGGGACGACCGCTCGGACTGTCCGCGCGCGTAGCGTCGTGATCGCGACCGATGTCGACGCGGCGAATGGGCTGCTTATGGGCACGAACGGTCTCATCGGCGGTGGCGGCGTGACCGCCGCCGACGATGGATCATCATCATCATCGTCCCCAACGCCGGGGGTGGGATCATTAGCATCGTTGCCGCCGCGTCGCTCCGTTGGATGCTTGTACTACGGATTCCCATCGCCAGCTCCAATCCTCGATCCGGTACTGATTTTGAACGGCGAGGGCAGACGCGACCCGTCCCATCGAAACACGATGGAATACCCTATCAACAACGTCTGTTTCCCGTCGAGGGTACAGGAGGGTCACGCCCCCGTCGGATACGAGCTGTGTTGCGTGTCGATATTGGAAAACGCGCTGGTGGGGCACGGGAACGATATCGATTCCCTCGACAAGTCGGTGAGGAGGCAACTATCGACGTGGTTCCCCGAATACGCGAGCGACATTATCGACGAATGTGGATGGATACGAAAGGGATCGTACTTAATCGACAACGCCCAGCCGGCGAACTATCATCGTGGGGGAGGAGTCGACGACGTCGTGATGTGCGCCAACGTACACGGTGGACGGGATTGTTCCACTTTTAGAGGGGTATTGCTCCCGAGGGGGATATATGTGTGTGGGGATCACATGGCCACGTCGACTCTCAACGGCGCACTCGAGAGCGGGGTAAATGCCGGAGATGCCGCCGCGAGGTTCGTACTGACGGGATCGCGATGTTGAGCGGGCGTGGGAGAACGACGAGAGTCTAGTGGTTGAGAAGATATTATACGATTTTTCGACAATGACTTAATTGTTCACTACGCCGGAACCTTGTCTGTTCATGGAAGATAGAATTCTTGATCACGATTCATTATACTACACGGTTTGGTATATTACCGACGCGCTTGCAACTGGATGTGGCTGCTGATCGGCTCTGAGCGATAATAATACGAAAGCTATAATGCGATCAAACTATTTTTATCAGCATGGAGCTTCTCAATTTAGAAATAACTAGCTGTAAGTGAAAATTTACCTTGTAATAACGAACATCAAGTTAAGAAGGCAAAGATTGAGTTTCGTTTCTAGATGTGGCTATTTCTATCACGCAAATAAAGTACTTGCGGATTGGTGTACTATGCATATGTTCACGTCGAACGCAATATTACTAGTTGCCCTGTGGTCTTACACGCCCTCTCATATCCATTAACACTGGCACTTACTTGAACTAAGGATTGACAAATGCGGGCGGAGCAGAAGCTCCAGGATACTGCGCCATGCTTGCATTTTTTGAAGAGTTCAACACGTCGATGTTATCGCTGGCTGTGTTAATATTATTGCCAACCTGAATAGGCACTGCTACGGGGACTTGTACGTTTGCGTTACGCTTCTTCGCCTTGTATGACAAAAATACTCCCATCATCAGAACTCCTATGATTACAGCTAAAATGACGATAATGATGATCAAACCAGAGGAACCTATCTTTGTAATCGGACTTGGGTGAACAGCGGGGCATGAATCAGATGGGATATTTTTGCCAATTTCACAACATGCCTTCTCTTTGTATCCTTTCCCTGCCACTGCAGTACATGGTTTGNGGGATATTTTTGCCAATTTCACAACATGCCTTCTCTTTGTATCCTTTCCCTGCCACTGCAGTACATGGTTTGTTAATCTCGTCTGTTAAATCAAAGCACTAAAACCAAGCACAACTTACTGTCTGAATTGTCCAAGGGGTCATTTGGCAGATCACTCTGGAGTTGGCATGTCTCAGGGACTATACCTGCATAATTAGTGGTATTACAGACCGCACAAGTAGCATCCTCGCCTCCGCTAAGGAATCGCAAAGCATCGAGCTCACATGCACTCAATTCAATTTTGGGACAGAGGGCAGTTGATCGTGCCACAAACCGCTCCAGCATAGTCGATGAGGTCGCTTTTTCACCAAGGACCTGCTCGATGGCTGACATGTCACAATCAACCGCAACCACGCCCAAGAACAGGGGTGGGGTAACACTTCGATCATACACAGGCACGGAGACTGTCGTTCCGATTACACCGCGTGTATAGAACTTGTATGGCTCTACCCAAGCGGCAAAGTCCTCATTCCCTCCCACGCCGAGACCCAAAGCAAACAATTTATAGTATGCGCTCATAGCCGATATGAGGTCACCATAGACATCCGAAACAGGAGTCCAAATCCCTCCTGTGTTGCACGCGATAGTCTTGGTAATGGTGTGATCTGCCTCTTTGCCAAGGCTAAATGTGAAGATAGTTGTTTTCCTGCTGAAATTCATCTCAAGCTGCTTAGTACGCTCATTCACAAGGCTGATAACCTCGACTGCTCCCGGTCCTTCTGAAACTTGACCGTCTGTCATGAATAGTATGGCAATGTTGCAACCACTTGTTGCTTCATTTCTAATTGTCTCATCAAGGGCATCAAAGGCATTTGTGAAGGCATTGTTAAAGTTTGTGCCACCTTGTGGTTTTAGCTCCTTGATGGCTTGTACCAACTGATTTTGGTTCTCAATTGTTGCTCGGATGAGGCCGGTATATCCCCCGAGCTGAGAAGCGTCAGATGAGAATGTTATAACAGCAAACCTATCTGCTACCGTGAGAGTTCTTACGACAGTAATTGCAGCTTCTTTTGCAATATCCATCCGTCCATAGTCCTCCATACTTCCAGAGACATCTAGAACCAGCACTACATCTTTGGGACCACTTGACGCAGCTACAAAATACGGTCGGCGGCGAGGATCATAAGCCCCGCATACCTCTTGATGATAGGCTGGAATTGACCGGAAGAGTCCGTTGTGGGCAGCAAAATAAGTCTCGCTAGGCTGTACACCATACCGACCCCAATATTCTTCATCCGCTTTATACTTTTCAACCATGAATGGTTCAGCAAGACGGCTGTAACAGATGGTTTCGATTATTGAATCACTTGGATTGTCTTGAGATCCTGGAAATGAAATCTTAGAGATTGTTTTGTCCCAGANTTTCGATTATTGAATCACTTGGATTGTCTTGAGATCCTGGAAATGAAATCTTAGAGATTGTTTTGTCCCAGAACGCTGCGACTCGTATATTTTCTGTTGAGATATAAATATAGCAAAAATAACATCTTGAGATGTCTCAATGCACGCACTCACCATTGCAGCTCACACCATCTCCACAAGTGGAAAGCACAAACTCATCCGCCTTTAGACACTGCTGATTAGGAAACATTGAAGTGCAATCGTTGAAGTTGCCTTTATAGCATTCCACTAATGTCTTTGTCTCGCAACGAGCGATGTTTGCGCTCTCAATTATATCTCGGAAGGTCCTTGCATCAGATTCCATTTTTTGGAAGATGGATTCAACTTCGCTTTCCTTGTCTATGCTGGCCGCACTTGCAAGAAGCTGAAGAGAGCCCACCGCAAGAAACAACGGCACCCCCGGCTGAAGAATCCATGGGAAGAGGTTGATCATCATGTAATTATGTGCTGTCTCTGTCTCGGATTTGCCTTAGCTTCTTAAGAATTATGTGAGGGTACCGGGTCATGCGCTCACGCGGCGGTAATGCGCCTTTGCCCTGCATTCGTGCGATGAAGTGCTAACTAGAAAATCTGACGTAGGAATGAGTATTGTGTGCGTGACCGCTCCTTTGTCCATCGGTAGAAAGTTCGTCCGTCTACTCTCCCACGGCTCGCTCCTCTTGGCACCACCATCGCAACAACTTCGAATCCACCTGGAATCAAAGGAAATGGCATGACATGCCGAGTATTCTGAAACAGAGTCACGCTACATTATTGTCGCATGTTCCGCCATAGAAAAGGAATTGGGCAAAAACATCCTGCCACTCCCACTCCCATCGAGGGGCTCCTTTCGGAGGAAACAATAGCAAAGTTCTTGTCATGGCCATTTTTGCTATTGATATTGCGGTTATTTCTTTCATGGTGATGGCACTATATTTTCTTGGCAAAAGGGCGTATAATGTCAAAGGATCCCCTACAATTGATAATGAAGCTGAAGCTGTCCTGTGGATGCCAGAAGAAGGTATTCATGCAGTAGCCTTCGAAATGAGAATGGACACGATGTGCTTACCTCTAAAGCAAACCCAGCCCCCCTCCCCATATGCTCCACAAGCGCTTTTGCTCATTATGCTCAACATGCTTCCGCTCTGTCGCTTGAATAAGAATACATCTCTGTCAGTTGATTTTTTTATTTGCTGAGAACCCTAACCAAGCCAGGTTAAATTTTAGTGATGTATGAATATATGAAGTGAGTACCAAATATTACCAGTTCTCAACCACCTCGAATCCAAAGGTTGCACCGACGACTTAGGTCTTGGTTCTGGGCGGCATACTACTGTACATAAACGACGGCCAACGCCTGCCATGCTACTTAAAATGAACTGTCACGGTTACTGTCAGCCCTCTAGTAAATTACCAAGAGTTTTTAGACAATATTTTCTTTTCTAATTTAGGTAACAACTGACTGCCTCGGTAAAAGGATCTCTGGTTGATGCTGTTAAATAGAATCGACCATGAACTGCCTCTCCGATGAATAGGCAAAATCGATTGTAACTCATTTTGTCCATTCGTATTTTTGCCCAAGACAAGCGCTCCACCAAAATCTGTAGCTCGTTCTCTGAGAGACTTAAATTGCAGGCATCGCCCATTAGTCTAGATACTAATTCATCGGTCTTGACCTCACGGTAGTGCCAATGGCCATTCATGAATTTCGGCTTACACGCCACAAACATGCTCCTAGCATTGATCGCAATCTTGCGAGCTTGCTTAATGACTTTAACACTTTCGTCGGAGACCAAACTTCTAGTTTCTGATAATGTTGATACGTCCCGGTGCACATGGGAAATAGCTGACCTATTTATGAAATACAACCATTGCTTGTCAAAGATGCCATTGGCGACCGTAACTCCCAGACGATCGACGTGATTAAATATCAACTTCCATATTCCCTTAAAGAAATATAGCGGGCTTACGACTATCCCAAAGATACAGCCCAACAGGCCATGTGACCTAGCAAATCTGTCGGGAACATGATAGAATTGGTATAGAGTGCGAAATAGCTGCTCAAAAAACTCCAAGATAACGGCGGCTGACCCCTGAAATAAGGTATCATAGGCTCCTCTATTCCTCAATGCATGGGTTGCTGTTGCATGCGGGCGCAATCGGCCTTTGCGCAACAGCAAAATCTTGGATCGGTCTATAAAATCACTGCTGGTACCAATAAGGACGGAAGCAACTTCTGCTGAAACGAGTATGCCGTCCATTTCATACTTCGCCAAGAGAGATTTACCCATGATAAGACCAAGTGAACACATCATGCTATCTCTAGGTAAAGCAGACCAAAAATGTTGAAGGGCATCTATGACGCCATCTTCTGAGTCCATCTTTGCTGCCAAAGATTCTGCTGCTTCTCTGATTTTTGAGCTTGTCAGTTCACGCAGTTTTTCAATCAACACATCCTTGGTGAGTTTGGATATTGGACAGGGTGATGGGCCCACGCCGCGCCGGTAAACCATTTCCCCCCACATGTACTGATCACCGAAAAAAGGGCAAATCAAAGTGGGTAACTTATAGCGTAGGCCTGCGGCGGTAGTCCCAGCACCACCTGGGAGGTGACATGATAATATCAGAATCTGGAATGACGACAACTTGAAAATTTTCACAGATTTCAGAAATACGTACCGTGATGAATCACCGCACAACACTGAGGAAGCAACCAATCATGCGACACCGGTCCCACGTTATGACAGTTGGGTTCTCCGGAAACGTCTAGCTTGCTCCACGACGATTGAACAATGATCCTCGTGTTCGTTGCCTTTGCCGCGTCCATAATCATCTGCTGCAAACTCCGCGTATCTTCGATGACCATGCTACCAAAGCCAATGAAGACCGGCTTCTTCTTCTCCCCGCCACGTTTAATCCATTCCAAAAGAGGTGATAACCTTTCTGTATCTACCATCGATATTGCCGTAGTGACCCCAAAGTCTCCACCGGAACGCTCAGTGAACGCACCGACTACCCGACATTGCTCCGGCCAATCCAACGGCTTAGGAACGAAACTTGGACTCCACATGGCCGAGAACGGAATCTTACACTGAACGATGGGATTGGAGTATTTGTGATTGAAGGGCACTCTCGGCAAGTTGAGGGTTCTCTTCCTCCATCTGTTGATAAACTTTCCGAGTGAAACTTGTTGGATGGTTTCAAACGCCGCGTAGGATGTATAGTTGATGTTGAATTTGGTTTGCGACTTATCGGGAGAGTGGGGATTCTCATAGGACAATCCGCTGTAGGGATGGGGGAATGATGCGGTGCCATAGTACCACGGCTGTCCAAAGAACAAGTGGATACGTGGAGAGTGTTGATGAGTGAATGATTAATTCGGAATGGAACAGACGATTGTACACTTAGGACTTACTTGGGGAAACATGATATGCAGGGGAATCGCGAGTGCCTCACAAACGTGAATGTGCCCCATGCACGGCGGGTTGGCGATGACCGCATCGGCCACGAATGGCAGGGTCGATGGCTTACATATACTTGTGTCGTCGAATAATTCGTGGTAGGCAGAGAGGGGGTCACGAGCCGACACGGCACCCCAACAACTCAAAATAATGCTCCTCACCATTTCCATCTTGGCCTTCACGATCGACAAATCGGCCACCCCCTCGCGTATCTCTCCCAATATGTGCCCCCCGCTCTGTACGGTCCATTCGGATAATTTTTTGGGATCGCCCGCGAGCGGGTAGAATTCGATGCATCGCGACGTGACGGTGCGTCGATGAACCTCGTGCGTCGCGATGCGCACTCGATGTCCCAGGGCCTGCAATTCCTTGGCGAGGATACAGAAGGGTAGGACGTCGCCGTGCGTGCCAACTATCATGATGCATATGCTCAGTCGGGGCAAGATGAATTCGAGGTCGCGACCTTCGTCCTCGTGGATGACACCGATGGCCTCCACATCATTGGCAGGATCAAGTTTTCTCAAACTTGAACGCCTGTAAGTGAGGTGGTAGTTGCTGCCCGCTCTTTGCAAAGCCATTGGAGCACTAGGGGAGAGCGAGCAGTCGTCATCATTAGTCGACAATTCCGATGGTCTTGGGGTTGATGGGATTGAGTTGGAGGAGGAGACCAAACTCATTCCAGAACCCCTAGGGTAACGTGAGTATTCTTCATCATTACTCGACGGTGTTGATGGTTTTTGGAGTGGGTTGGAGAAGGAGACCCTCGTCCCAGATTGATCAACCATTGTTCACTTGTAGTAACTCACTGTTCTGAGGATGAATCCCAAAAAAAGTTTTCAGGGGGGAAAGGAGGCCCCAGCCCCCCAATTTCGATCAACGATAATCCTTATTTTTTTCAACTGACCCCTGAAAAATGGAAGGGGGGGGTCAGGTACCAATTGGTATCTGAAGGTACCATAATATGGTTACCTGACCTCAAAGTCACCCGCCTGACCTGAAAAGTGGGGGTTTGCACCCCAAGACATAGTCCTACTCACTTACCATGCAAACATCCCTCCTCATAAGAGCATGCACGTCTAACGTACCATACTTCAGGCAATTTTGAGCCATACCTCCGCTATGTTAACTGCCATGCTCTCCAGGATGGATGGCATGGCAATCCATGCACATGATTCATTAGGGGGAGAATATAAAACATACATGTGTGATTGTCATTGCTTCCAATGCACTGCATCGGTGGTATGACCATCGCAACCGATGATGATCCATCACGTCGATTCGTCGACGTGTCGTGACATAATCAGTCATACAAATAGTAATAATTATAGTTTTTTCTAGTTTTAATGACTAATACCTGTTGCATAGTATGTTTTTTGATTGTTGTACGTTTTTTTTTGCTGGGATTGTGGCCTTGTGGTGGAAGTATGATGAGAGCGACCACCATGATCGTACGATGTGATGATCTGCACCATGGAGAAATTGTCTCCTCCTGCTCCTTTGCCGCCTTCTTCATCGCCACCACCACCACACATCATGCGTACATGATGTCTCCTCCCAGCAGATGTGGCTCAATGATCGATACAACTGATGGGCTGCCAAGCCAATGGCTCCAATGTTGATGATGATGCTCATCATCACCTCACCGGATGTCATCGCTGATTTTTCCGTACTCATCCTACAACATATTCCTTTGTAGAAAAAAGGAAAACACAACCAACAACTACCATTGGCGCATCATTATTAGAATGGTCTACTTAATAAATAGATCATGATAAATCCTTATTTTAATGACATAGACTTAACGCTTAACATATTGGCTAGTTGCTGCATACAACGGCGCCAGGAGTGGGGCACCATGGCGACCTTAGAACGATGGCGGCCGCCATGGTCGGTTTGTTCATTTTTCGCTAGCTTTAGCCAGCATTTACCTAGCTAAAATACACAACACATCTGCACAACAAAAATCATCATCAACTGATGGCCAGTGCACCAAAGGTCATATCATTGCGAATAATGGAGATCGATGTGTGAGCAGATAGCATGACCTCGGCATCACCCTTACCAACAATTTGCGATCATTTCCCATGCCATGACAGGGGCAAGTTCTTGGAAGGTCAAATATGTGTCATTGTTCCTCAAGTTTTCACTATAGAACAATTCAAAGGTTGCTAAGATGTCCAGAGATGGCAATTACCTCCTACTCTAGCTTGGACTATCTCAGTACATGAGAGGAAAGTAAAGCATGCATAACATTCTTTCCTTGTTTGTGGCTTCCTCATACATGTCTAATTCAACTTTCCTTCTAGTAGTGAAGCTATGACCATGACCTTTGTCATGTGGTCAATCTTGATGGATGTTTTGCTCCTGGCCAAGCACATGTAGCATGCAGTAGAGAAAGGATTACTGATGTGATGATCATGGATAATTTTCTGAAGAAGGTAACATTACTAGTGATCTTGTGAAGGGATTCTACTCTTCGTTGAATAAAGGCAGTGAGTTTGGTTGGAAGGTAGAAAGTGTATAGGAAATATCCCACGTATAGAAAATGATGACAGCAGAGTTTGGGAGTGAACAATATTGGAAGTGTAATGGTGTATGTGTTGTTTCAGTGTAAAAAATCATCAACCTGACCAGTATAAATGTTGATCCATGTGCCTTCTTTGGTATAGTATCAACTTAATGTGGCCAAATGAAAGTCATTGCAACTTCCTTGGAACGTGGTGCATGATGATATGGGTAGCAGTATTTAGGGTACATCACAATATATGAACTTTTTCACACCATATTTTTTGTTAATTCAAAAAACTAGAGGGAACGGCAACATTACTACAAAATAGTTTCAAACCGCCAGGGGGTCTTTCATTGAACCCGCTATTCATGTATTTACATAGTTGAACTTCTTGAGACATATCCAAGTTCCAAAAAATGCTATGATGATCCAACCGAGAAGAATCCCTACGTCCAAACCACGGTTTGACGCATTAAAATAACCTCCAAAGTAGAAAGTTGCATACTGAATCATCGTTCCTGAGCATTCATCATTATCGCAATCAAGAGAAATTGAAAATGGACTTCCAACTGTTCCAGCAACTGGAGTGGAAAAGCCTTGAAACTGCGTAAAGATAATTCTTGAAATCCGTGCCGCAAAAGAATACGAAAATGAGAACATGAAAAAGGAAAGCGAGGATTAATTTGGATCTTGACTCACCCTTCAAGGGCGTAGCGTGTCGCATTGATATAAATACCTGACCGCAAGAAAGAGAAAAAATTCTGGGGCAAAACCACGAACCCGGCGTAGAACAGATTTAAGCCTATCCAAGTGCCCTGAAGAGCCCCGACAGTTTTTTCATCTCTAACCAGGCACATAAAGCATTGCGCAAAGAAAGTGAATGATGCTGTGTGCATGAAGAAGAATAAGACAAACCATAAAAAGTTTCCAGCACTGGTGAATAGGCCAGCCTGTGGATTGCGATAAAAAACATTGGCACTGGGCAATGAGAAAAACGGTGATGCCATAACTTGACAAAAAGGCAGAGAACTCACTGTTGCACAATAGATGAGAACATAAAGAACAGACATGAGTAGCAAATATGGCAACTCGGCTACTACCATTCCTACAAACGTGGCGTTGTGCTCGATCATGCCCGAGGCGCGGTGCTTGTAAAAAACATCACGCACTCGCTTTGCCACAGGAATGGCCATCGTCATGGCTGAGAAAAAAAAAATCAGTACATGATTTTGAGCAAAAAAATTGGAGTGTGTAGTTCCACTCACCAGCAGTGCCGATCACGTTTAACGAAAGAAAGATTGTTCCAATAAGTGCAGAAGCTTCTCCTTCTGTCAACGACGCGCCCTCCCTCCAAGCTGTGTATAGAAACGCGCATCCAAGTAGAAATGCGTAAAGAATAGCTGCAACAACTCTTGTCATGTTGTACGGAGCAGATCTTCGGTATATTGTTCCCATCCTCGCGCACATTAAGCGTACTCGCTCTCCGCTGGGAGTGGAAAATGTTGATGAAAATGATAATTTTTGTCTAATATCAGCCGTCCTGATTGATTCAATCTGTTTACGAATGGTACTGAATTGATCAGACGACTTGTACAGCTCTGCCCAGTCTGCATCATTCGATGTTTGCTCGCCAGCATATGCGCGAAGGACCCAAGCAGCAGGATTTTCTTGTCGTTCAATTGGCTTGGCTCCCCTATCTTCAAAATATTGAACCAAGTTTCTGCTCTGGTCTCCGAGCTCCCCACAAAAGACGACGTTGCCGCCCTTTTTTAGCAGGATGAGATCATCAAAAAGTTCAAACACAGCTGCGGACGGTTGATGAATTGTAGCAACTACGGTCTTAAGAGAGAGGAAATAATCAAAGATGTTCAATGTTAAGATGAACGAACGAGAGGAATGAGGGGGAAGAGGGTGAGCGAAATATCGAATCAGACTACTCACCCTGCCGCTGTCGGCGATGCGCCTCATTGCCCGGATTACAACCAAAGCGCCCCTTGAATCAAGACCTGAAAAAAGAGTATGAAGAAAAATATGAAATTCGTTTGAAAAAACTTGGAATGAATGGTTCCATATCCGAGGTCGTTGTTGGCTCACCTGAAGTTGGTTCGTCAAGAAAAAGCACAGACGGGCTTCCTGCAAGTTCACAAGCGATTGCTAGTCGCTTCCTTTGTTCAAACGTGAGGCCTTAGTTTCGGGTCACGAAATAGGTAGGACAAAGAAAAAGCAAAACAGCATTCAGCAACGGCGAGAATAGTCTCCATAGGATAGTACCGACTGGGACTCTTACCCCCCTCTTCAAAGCTTCCGACCTGTAGACACTGGATATCCGTGAGCTCCATTGTTGACAGTACGTAATCAACAAACTTCATTTTCGTGGCATCGTCGCCAATTGCTGGATTATTCACATCAAGTCGTAATCTTGCTGAAAAAGCAACAGTCTCCCTCACAGTAAGTTCGGGTTGCTGGACATCAAATTGCTCGACGTATCCGCTGGATCGGAGGAATGATGTTCGTTCTTGCTCGAACCCATTCAACTCGATTTTCCCGGAGATCGAGCCTGATGTTTTTCTCATGGCAATCACATCCATTAGAGTAGTCTTACCCGCTGCGGTTAATTTGTAAGACGTTAGGGGTGAGTAACCAGCTCACAGAAACGGCCTGTTTGGAACGAGTAGAATCAAATATCATTCTAAAAAGCAGCTGAGCATACCTCCCGATGATCCCATTAAAGCACACATTCTACCCCTCCTAAACGTCCCACTGACCTCATTCAACAATCGAAGCTTGTCACTTGCTGTTGAAGCAGTCACCTCATAGACTAGATTATCAAAAGAGAGATCAGCAGGAGTAAACGGAATGCTGAGCTCTTCTGTGTCTTTCATCAGGCCAATCTTGACGGTATTCTTGACATGCTGCCTATCAGGCTCAATCCGAATATATTTGAGAGCTAGCCAAGTGAATACTCCGAAGATTATAGTGAAGGGAACGAGGAAAGCAAATACAGTCCCGATTTTCATACTGGACGACCATCCACGGTCGCCAAGGGAAATTTGAGCTATTGAGTATGTGACGCCGTCGCGGTCACAAGAATAACCAGAAAACTTAGCAGACATGAATTGATTCGATACCATGCCCTGTTGCGCCCAAGCCATTGGATTTATCCAAAATATGAATTTCAAGTAACTTGGTATTGCCAAGGGTTCAATAACGAAGCCCGAAGTCAAAACACAAAGGAGGTAAATAAATGTGCCGACACCCTGCACATTTGCCTTTTTAGGGAGTGTTTGAGCCAGTATCCCAAACAACATTTTCAATGCGAATTTGTAAGTGATCAGAATCGCAAGAAACACGAAAAACGCCCTGGCTTCATATGCAAGACCGGAGATGAAGTAAAAAGGCAGACCAAATGCAATAATTTCCAATGCAAGCTGAAAAGCGGTATGAACGCTAAGTTAGATTCAGAAATAACATAGACAACTTATCGACAACTCTATATCTTACCAGTGGCAGTAGAGACATCTGTCTGCCAAGGAGGAATGATCCTGCTTCGAAGAACTTAGCGTCGGCGTGTTTATAGTAAAGTGGCCGTCCATCAACTTCGTCCGGAGTACCAGTGAGAGTGCCCAAAAGTATATGAAAAGCACAGAGAAAAATGGAGCTGTAGGTGCCGGACAAAAATTTCATGAAGGCTTTGATGTAATAATTTTCTGAGGCAATTAGTACCTTCGTGATAAAGTTGACACGTATTCAATAAGAGTACTCACACGCCGCAATTTCGTCTGATTCTTCCGCCGGACATCCAAGGTTGAAATAATCTAGGACTTTATCAGATCCATTGATACTACTCGGGTACGCCGCAGACTGCAAAAAGATAAGTGCCATTCCAATGCCCATACCACAGTTTTCAATCGTTTTGCCAATGAGAAATTCCCTATCCCGCTTTAGCAGCGTCAAGTGTCGATGTAAGTTAAGCTTGACGCTTATCCAGAAGGAGTTCCTGTAAGGATGCTTAAATTTTTCAGGAACGATGCTGGTTACATCCATGTTCTCAGGCTGGTGAGTATTTTCTTCGTCCTTCGCGCTGACCGTTTGTTTAACATTCCAATTGCAACTCAAAGGGGAATCCAGCTGTGCTAATATTCTCTTGTGCATCATGCTTGATCGAAATGCCTCAGCGAATTGTGAAGCACAAAAGTGCTCCTCACCTTCCTTGGCAAAAAACATTGACCCATCCGGGGTCGCTATCGATTGGAGAAAATCTGCGACATCGATTGTGTCCTTTTGAAGGTAGCCTAAGGCAGCGAAATAATCCACAACTTCGTCAACTGGTCCAGCGTAGACTACGCTGCCTTCCGCTAGGAGGATTACCTTAAAGAATAATGAGGAGGAGAAGTGGGCAGTAGAAGGATAATCGAAGGAAATAACAGGAGAGGTATGCACCTCTTACCTCATCGAAAAGACTAAAGGTCTCTGGGCCAGGTTGAAGCAAGCTCACAAGACGTGTCGTCCCTGCTGCTTTGGAAAATTTCACAATCGAGCTGTTAAATCGAATGAATTTGCAGAGGTTGAAATGAGAACGCCAAGCTATACACGGGGGGGGGAAGTATTTGGTCAATTCAAGCACGGCGATAAAATCAAGAACTCGCCTGCTAATATCATAGGTAACGGCAGCATCAAGGCCGGTTGATATCTCATCAGCGCATGCCACGGGATTCTGCTCTATCATCATTTCCCCCAAGGTGACCCTCCTACGTTGACCTCCGCTCACTCCCCGGTTGTTGGCATCCCCGACGAATGTGTTACGACATACGGCGAGGTCGAGACCGTCGATCGTGAGGTTTTCGGAAAGTACCTTTTCCGAGCCATCATCTGCCTTCCTCTGTTTGTCCACTCCTATGCGGCAGTTAGCCGCAAAGTCGAACGTTTCTTGAACTGTGAGGAATGGTGCATGTATGTCGAGCTGGCCGACGTAGCTGACGATATTTTGAAGGACAATACCGGTGTCGTCCTTCGTAATAAATTTATGCATGAATAACAGACGTGAGTGCGAGACAATTTATATTGGTTTTTACGGAAATGACGGAGGGGTGGAAGCGCTACAAACGAGATTCGTCCCCAACTCCCGTCTCACCTCCATGGAAACGCCATTATATTCGATCCTGCCCCGACAATACGATGCCCTGTTCCGTAACCTCCCCGATATCGCCTTGAGCAAGCTCGTCTTGCCACAACCGGGGGGCCCCATGACGATGTACGTCTTGCCTGGCTTCAACACCAGGTTGATGTCCTTGAGTATCCACTTTTTTTCGTAGTGACCGAATATATCCTTCACCTACACACACATGGGTGATTGGAAGTGCGTGCAACAAGGGGGGGGGGATAAGATACGCAATAATCGTATTCGTTGGAATAAGAATACGGTGCCGTGCTTGTGAAGATGAAATGACAAGGAGAAAAAGAAAAAAACGATATCGATTACCTTTCTCCTGCCGGTGATATACTCTCCGAAATTCTTAATAGTATTCGTCGCCACGTAGCATGGACTTGTATTCAACGCGGTATTAATCGACGGTGCATCGACACGAATCGGAACGTGATACGAGAAGTCCTTGATACGCACTTCCACGGGAGTGCCATCCGACTCGCCGTCGCCCGTCCATCTGACGGAGAGGCGACGTCGCAGCTCGGCGACGGCGACGTCCATGTCGACGACTACCCCGCCCCGATGAACATCGGCCTCGACCTCGTTCCTCTCGTCGTCGTCGTCGTCATCGTCGTCGTCGTCGTCGTCGTGCCTACCCTCCAATCGCAGGTTGGTCACGCTGCCCCTGCGTAGGCTTTGGAAGTAGTCCGGTCGGGTGGATTGCGCGCTCATCTCACGTCTCGGGGGGGTGGCGAAGGAGACGACGTGTGGACGGTCGACGACGTCGACGGCGCCCCCCCCCCCCCGCCACTGCCGACGATCGCGTCGTCATAATCCTTGGTGGTTACCATGTGGCGTCGATGTTTTATAGGCCGTCAGGGAACGGCAGTACTATTATATTATGTTCTATAATTTATTACTTATTGTGCTTGGGGGGGGAGCTCAAGGTGAGATATTCTGTACCATACCGCCGATAACCTCACACACCAAATCATATATATCATCGTGCGACGACGAGCATTCTGTTCATTGTGTGTGTGTTCTCCCCTCCGATCTTGTTCTCTCTCCTCTCTCTCGTTGAATGTTTTGGCGATGTGTATATTGCGTCGCATGGCATCGCCAACCTTGTACCATAATACAGTTGGATGCGCAGTTTAAGCAAACACTAACGACAAGGGAAATTCTAAATCATAGA